>JASCZW010006201.1:0-106213 GCA_034211315.2 Aedes japonicus
AGAAATTATGAATAGTGTTTCATTTCAAATTAGAAATATATTAGGAAAAAATCCTGGGGGGCCTACAGAATCCTGAGGGGCTGGCCCCTAGGCACCCCCAGTAGTTACGCCAATGCTCGTAGGCTTCAGCAGCCATGTCTCTCTTAGCGAGGTTGACAGGAGCATCGGCACCAACAGCCAACTGTGCCAACGCCTTCTATGCATTCTGCTTCATTTTACTCAATTTTTGAGAACAATTGTATGTTATCTCTTTTTCTCTCGAAATGTTACTCAATTTTCGTAACAAGTGGATCTAACCAAAAATTGAGTTGATCCACTGTTTATTGAAAATTGAGTAACATATCCGTGAGAGAAAAAGAGATAGCATACAATTGTACTCAAAAATTGAGTTAAGTGAAGCGGAAGTGTGGGCAACGACTGTTCGCCAGTGCACCATCCAGGATGCTTGCTGCCGCACAGCCTCTGCACAGCACCACGACTGATGTGAGTCAAAATTTCAGCTAAGAGCTGGTATCCCGAGCAGAACCGAATAACTTGATAACTGGCCTTGGTATTTAGAAGCTCAAATTAAGAGGTAAAATACCTGAGGATAATACCATAAAGTTGTTCCCACAATGATATGCGAATACCAAATTGAGGTAAGACAATACCAAGGTAGTACCTCTAAGGTATTCCCAGGTATCCAAAATAACAAATTTTGCTATTCGAGAGATATTTTGCGTGCAATTCTTAGGTATTTTGCTTAGGTATTTTACCTCTTAATCTGGGCTCTTTTATACCAAGACCAGTTATCAAGATCAAAATTAGGTATTCATTTGTTGTTGCCTCCTGCTCGGGATGTCATGGCGTCGGATGCTATTGCACAAAAGAAGGCGGTACCAACGAAGGCAATGTGATACAAATTGCACCAAAGGGGACGAACTTCTGTTATTCCGCCACAATAATTAGTTTGAATTAGTGCACGCTAGACGGATGATTTTCTTAACAGAAATATGCCTAATTTGCTTCCCACCAACAGCAACTAATCCGGTACGCATAACTAGGAACAATGGCGAACTCCACCACATGGTCGGTCTCTGATGTGTTGCAGTTTTGCTCGAATTATCCCTTCTAGACTTTCGTTCGTTTGTTGTTCAACGTTCTTTGTGGTATAATCGGGGACGCGACGTTTAATGATTGCCATATTCAGCCGTGATGCGGTAATTGAATTAACAACAGCACAATAAAAAATTCAACCCAACTCTTCAACAACGTGCTCGCCAAACACGTCTGTCGCATACGGATGCACAGCGAGAACTGATTTTTGGTGTTCGGTCGTTCCCACGTGTTCCATAATTGCTGGCAAGGTTACTGTGGCAGTATGAACCAATCAGAGCGTAGCGCAAATATGATGTCATTTTTGACCAATAGCTTTGTGCGTTCAGAAATTTTAGTGGGACGGGGAAAAGTTATTTCGAAGAAGAAGAAGACATTTGTTACTCGTTTCCTATGACCTTGCTAGGGAAAACACATTTTTCAACCTGTTGATATGAAAATTTGTATGGGAGCAAAAGAAGGTCATTTTCAAATGAAAAATTGATCTACTTATACTAATTGAACTTCATTCAAATTTTGATGCGCAAAATTTGGTGAGTCTTCTTTGATAAAATGATGCATGAAGGATGCCATTCTGTTCAGTCGAACGAGAGTTATAAGCGTTCAAAAACCTTTCACTTTTGCGTAACGCTCTCATTTTTCAAAATTTTGAAACGGCGCCCGGTATAGAAAAGAAAAACGTAGTCCTACGTTAAAACAATGGTGTGAATGTTTTCGTTTTTATGCAAACCCTGTCAATGTTTACATTTGTTCTAAAAACCAAGTCGCGTCTGTTCGGAAAGAAATTCAAGCAAAAACCATAACGCAGTAGGTCTCATTATTCCTTCACAAGTTTTGAAACATCAATTGTCATGGATACCTGATATTGGGAAAACGTCAGTATTTCATCCACGTCAGCTTCTTCCATATAATATCCAACGTCGGTCCGTGGCGGGATTAGTTGGTATCAATATTCAAAACTTTGAAACTGACTGCATCAAAACAAATCAAACTACCCTTCGGGGCAATCGACACCAACTTTTAATGATCGCAAGCTCTGAGTACAATCAGCGCGAGAAGCGGAAAAAAGAGCATTTTCCGGTCTGGCACGAGAAAACTCCAACAGAAACTACCTACCCGCCTTTGGATCAATGGAAAAGTTCCCACCCAGAACATTGCCTTGGGACTGACCATCATTAGCGAGCTCGATGATGATGGGTTGAATTCTGTTGGAAAACCTCGCAGCTGATGGGAAGTGGGAAGCATCAGCGAATTTTTTTCAGCTGGCCCGTGGCTATTTAATTTTGTTTTGTTATGGCGTGTGAAGCAGAAACTGAGTGTTTTCTTCTGATCTCAGCGCCCCTTTTGTGGGAATATGATTCCTATCCGTGCGATTCCGAATTCGGGTTCCTATTTCATGCACGACGAACAACGGAATTCTGTTTGCCGCCGGCGTTGATTTAACGATGGTTGTTTTTGGTGGAGCATCTCATCGGACTCACCAAAGCGTTTTGATGTCACTTGTGCTACAAATTCACGCTTATTGTATTTAGCGAGATGGGAGATTTAATTGGAAATTCATTGCACTTTCTGGTGTGTTTTGTTTCACTAACAACATTTATGTTGTAAGTCCTGGGTATGTCCTTTTTGTTGACGAACAACGAGCAGCTGTCAATTATCAATTTAGAGATCTTCAAAATAATAAAGTTATACCGACATTAGAAAAAGTTGATTAAGATGTTGAGTCTTCTTTCTGTGAAATTTTATAATTTTATGTGGTAAACCCACTATTAGATTCCGTACGGTATCCTTAAATACAATCGCCGTGACGATTCCCCATCTTCTCTTGAAATCATGCTTTCTTCTTTGATTCGAAGAGTTTCCGCTTAACTAGAGCCCAGTATTTCTCTATTGTTCAAAGTTCTAGACAGTTTGGTGGATTGTCTGTTTTTGGCGCCTCTTGTACGTAGCTTGTACCTTAGCTTCCGTTTTGGCACTACGTTCGAAACCTTAGAGGAAGAAATGTTTCCCTTTCCGATTCGCTGGGAAGCTATTCTCTCCGAATGCCAAGTATAAATGATTAAAAACCTAAAACCGCTTTAAGATTTTTTTATTTACCCCGCATGTCGCTCCATTAACAGTTCCATCTGATGAAATTTGAAAGGACCCGATTTGCAACCGAACGAATGTGATACTGAGGCAACAGCCACATAAATTAATTAAAACATTCAACAATTTCAAATCATTCAGTTAAACAAACCAGCTTGACCACTTAAGCGAAAAAAAAAATTCAAATGAAAATAGCAAAAGCACACATTGAAGATCAAACGACGCAAAATTTGATTAAACAAAACGACTCCACCAGCCGGTCGCCTCGGTCGCCAAATTCGCAACACCGGCTGTCGCGTTTTTTTTTTTTCAATTGATCACCACTATAGATTGCAAAATTGATTAGCACAATACATGCCGTTCGATATATCACGGTGATTATGTTTGCACTTAACTGCATCTCGGTGGCGATGAACTAGAATCAGGAGTTCGTGACCCTCGTTTTTCGCCTCATTCCCTCCGGGCTTTTTCGTTGTTAGTTATGCAGGGAATTTTGCGGAAAATTGCGAGCCGGTAATTATTATCGTTTGAACTGTTTATTGAAAGTGTATCTCGGAAAGGCCAAACAATACATTTTAAATAAAGCGTGTTTCAAGCTGATATTGAATTTTAAAATAAATTAGAATATTGCAGTTTAAATATTACCAACTTGAATCAATTACACCTTGAAATCGATTATGAAAAGGGTTGGCCGCAGACATAATATCGTGCAAAAATATGTTTGAACAATTAATATAACTGAAGTTGAATATACATCAAAATTTCTAAACCACTTGATTGATGTTGAAGGCTAGTTTTTCATGCCAGAGAAAATTAAATGTGAAATTCGACAAAGTAGGCTCTGTTCCTCGATATATTGAGATATATTGAAGTATGTGTGTTAGTGAAGTTTCAATTTTCTTTACAGTGTCGTTGTGAATAAAAGGTGATAATACATTAGTGTCTGTATTTCTGAAACTGAATCGTCGCATAAGTGGAGGTTCAGAAGCATAACATTGTTCTCTTGGGAACCGCTTTTTTATCATAAAAGTCATAAAAGTTAGAGTCAACAAGCTGAATAAAATTACGTTAACGCACTGAATATGTAGGACAAAATTTCCTGTTGTAATTTTTTTTTTATATTGGCGTTGATGTCCCAACATTAAACATTTTCTTAGTAATCGCTTTACAAATGCTGTTAGGACCGTTTTAACTGTTTTTCTAAGATTAAAATTCATTTTTTGGGTAGACTGTGAACGAGTTTTGAGAAATTGTAAGGTTCTCGAAGACTTCACCAAACTCGTCAATCAATTGAATCAAATGGCTTATGAAGCAAACCAACCCAAGTAACATTGCCAAAACCACCCAGCTTTATGAAGTTTTATTAAAGTTTTATGAAAGCCACGAGAAATCAATTTGGTTTTATTATTGCAGTAAGCGGGGCCAATAGGTTTAAGATTTTAGTCCGGTTTATGAGAAGCTACACAGCTTCTTTTGAACGATCTTAAAACCATGTCTTCTAAAGTTCCTTTTACTCCCATCAAAGGTTTTATGTTGACTTTATGAACTCGTAAAATGCTATTTTGAAATGCCGTTTAAGGACTCATTCATAGTTCCAAAAACATTTATGAACCATTTGCCTCCAGTTAATGCGTTAAACGGCAATTGAGGAATGTCACCTAATGACCAAATAGTTTTATAGTAGTATTTCGGCTTTAAAGATGCATAGAAGAGGTGTTGGTGGGCAAAACAGTTTTGAATGTAGTTTTATCAACAAAGCCGGAAGGAGTGCCATCAGGCTGAAAAAAATATTGTTGCTTGTGATTTGTTTAATGAATTCCATTACATTGTTTCAAGTAAAGATACATTTTTCCAAATGATAATTCTACCATTTTACTGAATGTAAGTAAGCTAAAAATTAATTGATTTTTTTTTTCCGAAATTGTAATTAAAATACATTAAATTCCAAGGTACTCAAGGAACCGAAATTTCTCAAAAATGTATATAACTACCCACAACAGCATAAACTGTCAACTTCAACTTTACTTGATTCCATATGATAATGGCAGTGTTATCCCTAGAAGCATACTTGTTGGAAGTCAGTTGAAGTACCTCGAATGCGACTTAATTAAGTCACAATCAAGTTACTGCAACCAATTGTATCATATTATATTAATTGGCAATAATGGTACTTAAGTTTGTTGTTCATTGTCTGTAAAACCACGAAATATTTCTAATAAGCTTATAGAGACCTTTCATCATAGATTCCTTTAAGATGTCCGTCCAAATAAACTTACGAGAAGTTTTAAGAGAACGTCCGAGAGGTTCTAAAAGAACGCATTTCGAGAAGTTCCAAGCTTACTCTAAATACGTTCTTAAATAACTTCCAAGATTCTGAGAAGTGGTTGAAAATTTTAATATAACTTCCAACATATTACATGAAAACGCCGGCTTCGGTTGTGTAGTGGTAAGCGTGACTGCAACTTCCCAAGTAACACACAAAACATCTTTTAAGAATGATTTATAATTGTTTGTATTATAAATGCATTATAAACGTATTGCAAAACATGTCAAGTTTGGAGCGGTCTGTTACTCTCGAATTCTATATCGCTCTGACAAACGGTCGAGCTAAAAATACTTTTTCCAATGCTCCAAGTGCTTACTACTTCATTATCGTTCTTAAAAACATGTTTCCATAGTAAGCACTTGGAGCATTGGAAAAAGTATTTTTAGCTCGACCGTTTGTCAGAGCGATATAGAATTCGAGAGTTACAGACCGCTCCAAACTTGACATGTTTTGCAATACGTTTATAATGCATTTATAATACAAACAATTATAAATCATTCTTAAAAGATGTTTTGTGTGTTACTTGGGATACTTCATTATCGTTCTTAAAAACATGTTTCCATACATTTATAATACATAAACATGACAAGATTTTATGGGTAGTTCTATATGCTGTTGAAATTACATTACATCTACCTTGTTTTGCAAAACGTGGTCTTTTTACTTCTTGCGATGAACAATGTGGTTTCACTGCCAACGGAAAGCATATCATACATACTCAGAGTTCACTTTTCAACAATCTGAGTTGGCTTAGCAAAGAAGCTACAAACCTATCACGCCAAGGACTAGTGCTCAAATCCCATGCTTGGTGATATTATATTTTTGTATGAGGATAGTTTTTTTTTAATTTTATGTTTTATAAGGCTTCACTTTTTGCGCTTTTTGCGTCATATTAAAGTATGAATTAAAGTATTATACACCTAAATTTATTACCTATTTTTGTCGTTTAACAGTATTTTAAACTTGTTTAATACAAGCTGTGTTGCTTGGGTTGGCATCCCAGTGGGTCTGGGTTCAATCCCAGTCGACATCGGTGGTTTTTCTGAGGTGAAAAAATCTGGTCACGTCTTCCTTCAGAAGGGACGTTAAGCCGTTGGTCCCGGCTCATAGTCATGAGTCGTTAAGTAGGGTCCCAGAGGTGGAGTCGTCTCCCTGGCGTTGGTGTTTGTCACCATGTGAGGAAATAGGCCGACGGAAAAAAAATAAAAAAATAAAAATACATGAGAACTTCTAAGAAGTTCCAAAACAACATCAGAGAAATTCCGAGAGTTCCGAGAGAACTTCGGAGATGTTCTTACAGAAATTTTGGGAAGTTGTTAAGTGAATTTTTGAAGGAACTTTCAAGAAGTTGTGAAATACTTTCCAAGAAGTTCCAAAGAAAACAAGCAAAAAGTTCATAGAGAAGTTCCAACACGTTTTAAGAGAACTTCTGAGAAGGTATAGAAGAACTTCCACAAAGTTTAAACAGATCATCCAAGAAGTTCCTCAAGAAATTCCGAGAATTTATTAAAGAACAACAAAGGAACTTCCGAGAAATTCTAAGAGAGTTTTCGATTAGTTCTCAGAGAAACTCCTCGAAATCTAAGAGAACTTTTGAGAAATTTAAAGAGAACCTTCAACAATTTTCGAGAAGTTTCAAGAGAACTGCTGAAGGATTCCAAGAGAATTTCCAAGAACATACAAGAGAATATCCGAGGAGTTATTCAAGTCCTTCAAGAAGTTATGGAAAAACTTCTAAGAAGATCGAAGAGAAGATTCGAGATGAGCCAAGAGTTTCCGAAATGTGCCAAGAAAAATTCTGAGGAACTTCTAGAGAATTCCTTGAAATTTCAAGACGAGTAACAAGAAATGCCATAAACTTCCGAGAAGTTGCAAGAAAAAGAACATGCTAGAAATTCTAAAAGGACATTCGAGAAGTTTAAAAATAATTTCCAGGAACTTCCAAATGTTCTTATGAATTTTCGAGAAGTTCTGAAATAATTTGCAAGAAATCTAATTGAATAGAAGTATTGAAAATTTAGCGAAGGGCTTGGATATAGCAGTACTTGAACCACACATGCATTCCTTTGCCTTACATCCCAGATAGAGGTAGGGTAATGCAGGAACGAATCCACCACCTTGACAGGCTAGAAGTGCCAAGAGTACTTCGAAAAAATTGTAAAAGAACTTCTAATAAGTGATGATTCATTAGAAAAAGGAGAAATTCCATTGAAAACTCCCAGATTTTCCAAGCGAATATCCAAGATTTTTGAAGAGAATTTGCAAGAAGTTCCAAGAAAACTTGCGGGACATTTCAGGGAAAGTTTCAAGCAAATTTTCAGAAGTTCCAGAAGAACATACAAAATTTCCAAGAGAACTTTTGAGAAGTTCCAAGAGAAGTTCCAAAGAGTTCCAAAATAAATTCCCAAGAAGTTTTAAGATGACTTTAATGAAGTTCCTAATTAACTTCCGAGATGTCCCAAGGAACATATAAAAAGGTCCAGATAACTTCTTATAAGTTTCAAGAGATCTTCTGAGAAGCTCCAAGAGAACTTCCAAGAAGTTCCAAAAAGATTTTCGAGAAGTTCTTAGATAACTTCAAAAAAGTCCGAGAAGTTTCATAAGAATTTTCTGAGAAGTTCCGAAAGAACTTCCGAGAAGTTCCTAATGAATTACTGCGGAGTTTCAAGAGACCATTGTTAAACCTTAGTTCGAAATTGATTGTAAATTAATTGAAGTAATCTTAATTCCAAAGAAAACCTCAGGCAATTTCCAAGAGAAGTTACAATTAATTTCAAGAGAAGTTTTAATGTGGTCTAGAAGCAGTTTCAAGATGTTCCAGGAATACTTCTGAAATGTTCTTAAAGAATTCCACAAAGTTCAACCAGATCTTCCGAGAAATTCTAAATAAACTTCCAAACAGTTCTTAACGAACTTAAAAAAAGTTCCTAGAAACTTCAAGAGAACTTTTGAAGAAATCCAAGAGATTTTTCAGGAACTTAGTAAAAAAACTTTGGAAAAGTTATAAAAAAAACTTCTGAGAAGCTCCGAGAAGATGCAAGGGCTTCCAAAATGTTCCTAGAGAACTTTCGAGAAATTGCTAAAGAATTCTAAGAAGATTCAAGAGGAGTTCCAAGAAATGCTATGTTGTAGTTGTAGAAAACTTTTGAGAAGTTCAAGAAAACACTTTTAAGAGCTTCCTTATGAACTTCTGGAAGGTTCTCAAAAATTCCGTGAAGTTTTAAAATAAATTTGAAAAGTTTTTAAATAACTTCCGAAAAAATCCAAGTGGACTTCCGAGAAATTCAAAAACAATGATCGAGAAGTTCTTAGAGAACCCTCAAGAAGTTCTGGAATAGTTTCCAAATTTTTTTAAATAGCTTCCGAAAATATTCGAAAAGTTCTATAAAAAATTCCGAAAAGTTTTTAGAATGCTCCAAGAGAACTTCAGAGAATTAGTACATTTTCAGTATTATTCAAGAGGATTTTTGACAAGTTCAAATGTTTATAAAGGAAGTTATATAAAAACAACCAAGAAGTTCCGAAAAAACTTTTTAGAAGTTCCAAGAGAACTTCCGAAAAGTTCTAAAATAAATTTAAAAAAGTTTTGAAATAAATAGCTTTTGTAAAAATCCAGAAGTTTAATGAATAATTCCAAGAAGTATCAAAAGAACATTCAAAATATTCCAAGAGATCATCTGTGAAGTTCCTGGAAAATTTCCGAGCAAGTTTCCGAGAAGTTCCTGGCGGACTTTCTAGTAGTTCCTTAAGAACTTCCTAGAAGTTTTAAGAGAACATAAAAAACGACCCAAGTGACCGTCCGATAAGTCCGATAAGAAATTCCAAAATTTTGAAAGAGAACATCCATAATGTTTCAAGAGACTTTAAGAAAAGTTCCCAGTAAACTTCCGAGACGTTCCTGGAGAACTTACTACAAGTTTCGAGAAAAACTTACATAAGTTTCAAACATCAAAAATGTTCCAAATGAACTTCTGAGAAGTTCCAAAAGAACTTCTGAGAAGTTCCAAGAGAAGTTCCAAAGAATTCCGAGAAAAGTTCCCAAGAAATTTCAAGAAGATGTTCATAAAGTTCCAAAAGAACTTCCGAGAAGTACCAAGGGAACATTTAAAAACATCCAAGAGACCATCCGGTAAGTTTCAAGAGATCTTCGAGAAGTTCCTAGACAACTTCCAAGATGTTCCAAAATCACTTCCGAAGAATTCCTGATGAACTTCCGAGAAGTTCCTAATCAATATCCGTAGAGTTTCAAAATAACGGCCGATAAGTTACAAAACGAACTTATGAAAGTTTAAAGAGAACTTCCAAGAAATACAAAGAAGAATTTTGAATAGTTCCAAGAGAACATCCGAAAAGTTCCAAGAGAACTTAAAAAAATCCAAGATAACTTTCGAAAAGTTCGCAGCAAACTTCAGAAAAGCTCCAAGAGTACTTTTGAGAAGGACCAAGAAAAAATCCGAGAAATTCTAACACCACCTCTGTGAACTTCCGAGATGTTCCAATGGGACAACCGAGAAGTTTCACGACAACTTCTGAAATGACGCAAGAGAAATTCCAAGAAGAACTTTCAATAAGTTTCAAGAGAATTTCTGAGGAGTTCCAAGATTACTTTCAAAGAGTTTCAAAACACTTCTGAGAACTTACAAGTGAATTTATGAGAAGGTCCAGGAAAAGTTCCGAGAAATTCCAAGAAATTTTTTTAGAAATTCCAAAAGTTATAGAACAAATAGAAAACTCCCGAGAAGTTTCAATATAACTTCCGATCGGTTCAAAGAGAACCACCAAAAATTCCAAGTAAACTTCCAAGAGAAGTCCCTGTATGTTCCAAAAGATCCACCAAAACGTTCCAAGAGAATTTCCGAAATGTTTCGTATAAATTTTCGAGAAGTTCCATGAAATCTTTCGAAAATAACCAAAAGATGTTTCTAGAAGTTCCAAAGGAATTTCTGAGAATTTTCATGAGAACTATCGAGAAGTTTCCAACGGACATCTGAAAAAAGCAAAAGATCTTCCAAACAATACCAACAGAACTCCCCAAAAGTTACAAACGATCTTCCAAGAAGTCCTAAGAGAACTTTCGAAAAGTTCTTAACAGTTTTCAAAAAGTAAAAAAAAAAACTTTCAAGATGATCATAAAGTGTTCCGAAAAGTTCCAAGAGAACTTCTGAGAATTTCAAAAAAATATTACGGAGAAGTTCCGAAAAGTTACAAAAGCACATCAAAACGTTCTAAAAGAACTTCCGAGAAATACTAAAACAACATTCGAGATCAAAATTAACATCCAAGAAATTCCAAGTAAAATTCTAGAAAGCTCAAAAAAAGAAAAGAAAAACTTTCGTGAAGTTCCAAGAGAATTTACAAAAAGTTTCAAGAAGCTTCTAGAAAACTTCCGAACACTTGAAAAAAAGCTTCAGAGAACTTCAGAGAAAATTTGAGAGTAGTTTAAAAGAATTTTTGAGAAGTTCCTTAAATTTCTACAGGAACTTCTTCGAAGTTTTAAAAGAACTTCGGAGAAGTGTCAACAGAACTTCCGAAAAGTTCCAAAAGGATTTCCGAGATGTTCCACAAGAACTTTCAAAAAGTTCCAAGAGAGTTCCGATATGATTCAAGGGAGCCTCCGAGAAGTTCCAGAAGGAATTATGAATTTTTTTCAGAAAACTTCCGCGAAGATCGTGGAGGACTTGCAAGAAATTTCAGAAATGATCCAACAGAAATTTCTAGAACTTATGTATGTATGTATGTAAGAAGCCACCATCCTAGCGTGGGCCTTGCCCTGCATGCGGTTCCACTTGACAGAAAGATCATGCTTTGTTACCGTTCTAATTTCAACAAACTGCTGTATGAAGGGCCAAAAAGGGTTGGGCAGGCCCGCAAGCAGAGACACTTACGCGAACCTACGGGAATAAGAGAATTTCCTTCCAGCAGTATGATCCGATAAAACGAATAACAAAATACGCAATTCTGTTAAGCTTTCCACTAGATGGTTTGTTTGAGAAAGGCGCGTCAAATTCATTACAACTGTTGAAGTGGAATGTACCAATCATAAATGATAGACATATACCCTCCTATACTCCGGTTGGCCATCCACTCCATTGTCCAATTGCAACTTAAATGATGCTCTGATGCACCCTCCCCTCCCAGTATTTGAATGTTTTAACCCTTATGTGAACGACAGGGTACCCGGGTACCTTTTCATGTTTTACATTACTAAATTTCATAGTTTATTTTGAACTAGGAACCTGAAATTTAGTGACATCCTAATTATAGTTGGAAGACAACTTTTTACATAAAAACATTTCATATAGTAGCAAGGGGTGCCGAAGGGGGGGACCTCGATTTTTTTTACCCCTTAAGTGATCGACAGGGTACCCGGGTACCCACCAAATTCATATGATCATAACTCTGGCTTTTATTGACCGATTATTATTCTTTTGGCACCGTTAGATTCCAAAACTCATTGACTTTAGGGAAATTATAGGCGATGACCATTTGAATTTATCTGGTTCCCGTAAATCCGGGTTACCGGGGCTGTGTTCCTGTACGGAGACACAATATCGGAACATCTATTGAATTTGCCAGAATGGATGTCAGAATGTTAGGAATAACTCCTAGAAACTATTTATATCCTATTGTGGGACATATGCAAACTTGTTCCTGAAACGGCCATTCTGTAACAGGTTCCTGTGGGGCCTCGAGTGGCCATGAACATTTTCAGTAGAAATCCCTGGCAATATGGGTATCAAAATTCATGAAATTTCGCCAGTAGGCTATTTCTCAACGTTTAGTGGCCATATGATGATTTGTTCTCGGTCCGGTCAATCCGGAACAGGTTCCCCTTGGGCCTCGAGTAGCCATGAACATTTTCAGTAAAAACCCTGTCAATATGGGTATCAAAATTCATGAAATTTCTCCAGTACGATATTTCTTAACGTTTAGTGGCAATCTGATGATTTGTCCTCAGACCGGTTTTTCCGGAACAGGTTCCCATGGGGCTTCGAGTGGCCATGAACATATTTAGTAGAAGCCCCTGGCAATATGGGTATCAAAATTCATGAAATTTCGCCAGTAGGTTATTTCTCAACCATATGATGATTTGTTCTCATTCCGGTTTTTCCGGAACAGGTTCCCGTAGGACCTCGAGAGGCCATGGACATTTTCAGTAAAAACCCTGTCAAAATTCATGAAATTTCGCCAGTAGGATATTTCTCAACGTTTAGTGGCCATATGATGATTTGTTCTCGGTCCGGTCAATCCGGAACAGGTTCCCGTGGGGCCTCGAGTGGCCATGAACATTTTTAGTAAAAATCCTGTCAATATGAGTATCAAAATTCACGAAATTTCTACAGTAGGATATTTCTAAACGATTTTTGTGGCTATCTGATGATTTATCCTAAGACCTGTCAATCCGGAACAAGTTCCTGTCAGGTCTCGAGTGGTTATGAACATTTTAAGAAGGAAACCTTGACAATGTGGTCATCAAAATTCCAAGTGTCTCAACGTGTTGTAGCCAGGTTTGTTCATGGCCACTCGAGGCCTCACGGGAATTTGTTTCGAGATGAATGTTCCGAGGACAAATCATCAGATGCCAAAAAACGTTGAGAAATAGCTTTCTGGTAAAATTTCATGAATTTTGAAGCCCATATTGTCAAGGTTTCCTTCTAAACATGAACATGGCCAGTTGAAGCCAAACGGAAACCTGTTCCGGTAAAACAGGTCCGAGGACAAATCATCAGATTGCCACTAAACGTAGATAAATAGCCTTCTGGCGAAATTTCATGAATTTTGATACCCATATTGCCAGGGATTCTTTTTAAATATGTTCATGGCCACTCGAGGCCCCACGGGAACCTGTTACAGAATGGCCGTTGCAGGAACAAGTCGGCATATTGCCCACAATGGAATAGAAATGGTTTCTTAGAGTTATTCCATAGATTTTGACATCCATTTCCGGAAATTTAATAGTTGTTTCCAAATAGTGCCTCCGTACCGGACCACAGCCCGGGTAACCCGGATTTTCTGGAACCAGATGAATTAAAATGGTCATTGCTGATAATGTCCCTTAAGCCAATGAGTTTTGGAATCTAACGGTGTCAAAAGAATGAAAATCGGTCAATAATTGCCAGAGTTATAATCATTTGAATTTGGTAGGTACCCGGGTACCCTGTCGATCACTTAAAGGTGTTTTTTTTTTGTCGATCACATAAGGGTTAAATCAATGAAATATAATAGGTTTATGCAATATATATCATGTGAGTATAGAAAATATAAGGAAATAATATATATCTAGTGTGTGTAATTTGATGGGTTAAAATGGGTTGATTGAACTGAATAATGTCGTCGATATTGTACTCCTTGAATATCGACAATTCTTAAATGATGATTTCAGATTGAATGCTGTAGATCCTTTCTATCCAACAGATATTTCGAGAACTTACTACAAAATGCTCCGAGAATTTCCGAGATGTTCCAAGTGTTCTTCTGAGAAGTTTCAAAAACATTTCGAGAAGTTCCTAGAGACTTGTCAAGATGTTTCAAAAGAACGTACACGAAGTTCCAAAAAAGCATTCAAAAAGTTCCAAGTATTATATCGAGAAGTTTGAAGAAAACTTCCGAGAAACTCCAAGAGAACTTTCGAGAAGCTTTGAAAAAAAATCCAGAAGTTCCAAAAGAAAAACTTTCGACAAGTGTCACGAGAAGTTCCAAGTTGTTCCAAGAAAATCTCGGAGAGTTCCCTTGAAAAAAAGAGAACTGTCAAAAAAAACTTCCCAGAACTTTTCAAAGTGCTTCAGAAAAGCTCAGAGTTGTTCTAAACCAAATTCCAAGATGTTCTTAAAGATCTTCAGAGAAGTTCCAAATAAGGTTCTGAGTAGTTAAAAAATAACTACCTTAAAGTTGTGGAAGAACTTTGGAATAGTTCGAAGAACTTCTGAGATGTTTCAAAAACTTCTAAGAAATTCCAAGAACTTTTGAAAAGTTCCAAAAACTTATAAGGAGTTCTAAGGTTCTTTAAAGGAACTTCTCAGGGATTCTTTGAACTTAATACATTTTTAAGAAGTTTCAACAGTTTCTGAGAAGTTTTAATTCAATTCGAAAACTTTTGAAATGTCCCAAGAACTGCCGGGAAGTTCCAAATCACTACTAGAATTACAAATCTGTTACTAAAAGATTCTTTGAGCATCCACCGGTTTTAAAAAAAGCTTCTAATAATTTCAAAGAACTTCCGAAAAGTTACAAGAAAAGAGAAGTTACAAGAGAACTTCCAAAAAGTTCGAGGAGAACTACCATGAAGTTTCAAGAGAATATTTAATCATCTCATGAGTACTTCCGAGAAATTCAAATATAGCTTACTGGAAGTTCCAAAAGTAATTCCAAGAAAATCCAAGAGAACTTCTAAAAAGTTCCAAGAGAACTTCTTGAAAGTTCCAAGAGAACTTCCGAATATTTCCAAGAGAATTTTTGAGGAGCTTCAGGAGAACTTCAGAGAAGTTTCAAGAGAACTTTTTAGAAATTCTTAGATAATCTAAATATACAACTATGAAATTCTAAAATAACTTCCGAAATATTTCAAAAGACCTTTCAAGAAGCTCCGAGTAGTAGTTTCAAAATAACTTCCGCAAATTTCAAAAAGAAATTCCGAAACGATCGAATAGAACTTCTGAAAAGTTCCGAAAAAACTTCAAGAAATTCGATCGAAACTTTTGAAAAGTTTCAAGGATATTGCTGAGAAGTTCTCAAAGAACATCTGAGAAGTTCTTAGAGAACTTTAGAAAATTCCACCATAATTTCCGAGAAGTTTCAAGGGAACATCCGAGAAGTTTCAAGATAACTTTCAAAAAGCTTCTTGAAAACTTCCGACAAAATCTAATAGGACCTCCGAGAAGATACAAGAGAACTTTCTAGAAGCTCCAAGAAAACTGCCGAGAAGTTTTGAAACTTCCGAAAAATTTCATAAAAACTTCCGAGAAGTTCCAAGAAAATTTCTTCGAAATTCTAAAAGAATCCGAGAATCCAAGAAGTTCTAAAATAAATTCCGAATGTTCCGAAAAGAATTCCAAGACGTTCCAGGAAGCTCCAAAAACTTCGGAAAAACTAATGCAATGTTTTGTGATTATTTTGGGTACCTCCAAGAGCTTACGAATATTTTTAAGAGATTCTGAGAAGTTTCAAGACGTTTCTGGAATTGCTGGTCTATTTCTGAAAGATTGAGTCCGGGTTTGAGCAGTTTCAAGAATTATAAATAATTTAAAAGAACTTCTAGGGGTTGTCATGCACTTTCAATCGATGTTTTGAGAACTTTCGCGAAAATTCAGGGATTTCTCTGAAAAGATAGAATATATTGTTGAGCACCGAAAAGTTTCGAAAATCACAGAAAATATTTTCAAACTCCTACAATGCTCAAAAAAGATTACGAATCTTTTGGCTATTTTTTTTTGTAATGATTTCCAGATTTAACGACTATGTCACGAAACTCAACTGCGGATGGAATTTCCGAAAAATTCTAAAATTTGTTCAAGTAGTTTTAAAATAACTGTCGAAAAACTCGAATAATTTCTGACAAGAAATTTCTAGAAAGGATCTTCCCATGAGTTGGAGTCTTAAAGAAACCTTCCGTGAGAAGTTTCGATAGCATTTGGTTAGTTGCAAGAACTTACAAAAAGTTTCAACAATGTTCGTAGAAGTTTCTTAAAAGTTTCAATAAGTTTCAAGAATTGTTTTCCTATTTTGGAACGATTTCATGAGCTCCCGAGGAGTTCCAAGATCAGCAAATAATTCCGAAGATTATATGAGATTTTTCGAGCATTTTCAATCAAAATTTAGCGAAATTTGAGGAAATACCATGATTTTTTCACAAAATCTCCAAGATCTTTTAGAATAAACCATGCGCCATTTAAAGTTTTCAAAGCTTTCACACGATTCCTAGAAGCTTTAAGAATATTTTCGTAATTCCTCGGAGATATAAAAGTCCATTTCAAGAAATTTCAATACATTTCCGAAACTTTAATAACCTTTTCTAAGCTCTTAATGTTTTTCTGTCAAAAGATTTTAAGAACGTTCTCAATTCAATTCAAGATTCAATAAATAATGTTCACAGATCTGTTGCGATATTGTTAGTAGTTAGATGAAAATTTGGAAATTCTTGAATCGATTTGAAGTAGTAATATCAACAATCAATATGCAACTAGCGATTTGAAATTGGTTCACTGTTGTAGAACCCCTTGGTCCGAAGTACACCTTGAAGCCAGCACCTTGCTGTACATATTTCCGCCTTTGTTTTGATTTGCTGTGTTATTTTGACAGAATATTTGAGAGTGTGTTCGTGTTAGTTCATTATTAGGGGCGCTATATCGAGCTTGGGACCGAGCTTGGGACCGATGTGCTAGTACTGACTGAGCCAAGAAAAAAATCGTATTTGTATGGGACCTGCTGGTATTAGAGTTAGTCTATGGTAATATGTTCCTGTATGATCAAGGATAAATATATAATCAAAGTTTTTTTTTATATATTTATTTTAGTGGGCTTCAGTTGTGTAACTGGTTCGCCTTTAATCGATGAAAGGTTTTTTTTATACTTAAAGAACTTTTCAAAGATTTTATGAGAAAGTTTAAGATTTTCGGTCTCAGAAAATTTTAGTTGCTATTTGTGATTCTTCAAATATAACTTACAAGTTTCGAGATCATCTGAGATGATTTAAGAATTCCATTTTTTTTGTATGTTTTTAAAACTTCTGGTCAAATATTACTCTTTCTGTAGAGTTTCATGATTTTGTGGGATGTTTATAAACGTATCACGATTTTTTCAAACTGTTTAGTTCAATGTAGTGAATAATTTTAGACTGATGACACATTAAGAAAACAGAACATCATTAACGGCTTAATGGCCATTAGATTTTTAATTGTTTGCCATATTAATACCAGATTTTTCAGCATGGATTTGATGGGGTTTATAGATTTTGGAATTGTAGCTGTATTAGTAACAGTGGTAAATTAAATCCCCAATAAATGTAGTGTTTACAATACGTTAACTTTTTGTCATTAATGAAACTTGAAAAAGATTTTAAAAACAGTGTAAAGGCGCGTTTTCTCTCAATGCCCTTAAATACTGCCATTGCACTCCCCAACTTCACACGCAATACGCGTAATTTCGACTACCATTATAATTCACCGTACCTCACCTTCTTCATCCCCTACAGAACACAAACAGCACATCCTGGATCATCCACTCCACCAGCCAGCAAGCAAGGAACAAGACCGTGAAACCGTTGTAGGTTTCGGTTGAATAAACGAGTCTCTCTTTCCCGCTTCAAACCCACACACACACACACACGGGGGCCTCGTTCCCCAATCGGAAGCGAACCCACAAATCATATCCCATTCTGACGCGGTTGGCTGGATTCGATCCAACAACTGAACTGAACCAATCCACTCGGAGAAGAGCAAAAGTTCTTGAGTTTCTCATCTTTCACCCGCCATCGTCGTCGTCGTCGTTTCGCTCCTGTAACTTTGTGCTCGGTTGAACCTGGTTGAACGGAAGAAAGGAAACTAACTTCATTAAAATTATGTAAATCAGCCTCAGTACGAGCTGGCGTCCTCACCCCCCCTCCCTGCGATAGATCGCTGAAGTATTTCTTCATTTTCCGTATTTCCGGGTCTACTCGCTGCCAGTGGTTGAGGGCGTGGGAAAGTGTAATCCGAGGTCCCACCGGGAGTTGAAGGCCGCCCCGTTTGGATCGGATTCAAATTCAATTTTCACATTGCGTGTAATGGTAACTCATCCTTCTGTGAAAGGAGGGGGGCACATGCCAAGTGGCTCGCTAATTTTATTCTTCAAGGATCCATCAATTGTGAAGTTTTGCATTTGTTGTTCTGGAGCGGAGTTGGGATTTAGGTGGGGACTTGTGTTACATTTCCATCGAATCGAATCGAAAACCTTCAACCGCCGGCCGATCGAGCGTGTCCTCAGGTTGGTTCCGCTTTCGGAAAGTGCAATGCTTGGCTGGATTATACAATCAGTCGGTTCTGTTTGCTGTTTGCATTCGCGCTTGTACGAAGTACACTTCCGGTCAATGGGTTAACTGGCTCGATGTTCTGGATGGATAACGCTGATGATCACAGACAATGACAATGAGCTCAGCTTCCCATTGAATCGCGCAGGAATCGTTCCGAAGCACTCAACTATCGATGCTGTGCGGGGCTGGAGTGCCTTTCGAAGCGAAAGAGCTAATTGAAACTTGTTTGCATCGTTTTTTCCAGGGACGGTTTGAGGGGGGTGATGGGGTGAGTTCTTTTGTATTCGTGCGTTGTGTTTTCTTTGACCAGCCACATCGGGATTGCATCGGAACAGGGTACAGTAATGTTTTTCCCGCTTACACACATCGCCTGTTTTTCAATGGCGGCAGTCCCATTCAATGGGTCACGAACGAATCAACATTGCAAAACCTCGATTGCTCTGGCTCGACCGGAGTTGGCGTTGAAATAGAAATTGTCTTTCGAACAAGGAGGTAGAGATGTGCATAATGGTTTGTACTGAAGTTGTGTAAAATGTACAACAATGCAAAATATAAAATGAACTTATAAAACAAATGTAATTGCGATTTATTTTAATTTTTTTAAGGTCTGTGACGAAGTAAACTTGAAAATTTAAAACACAATAGCTATGTTACCGTCAAATCCATGTATCCCTCGTTTTTTGTATTTACAAAGCAATGTTGTCAAAGAGTGCTCCTACACAGAGAAACCAAACTATCCAAAATTAAGTCATTTTCACTCATCTTGACAGCAAAGTAAAACCAGTCATAATTGAGTATTTTAAGAAGTATCCAATTTTGAGTATTTTGGAAAGACTCGATGCTGAGTGAAATTAACTGTTTGTTGAAAACTAATCGACAGTAAAAATAATCCAAATTTGAGTCTTCATTTTTGAAAATATTTTTCGAAAATTTGCTCTAGTGAACTTTCTTTCTCTAAATTCAATAATAGAAAATATAAATTTAAATAAAATGAAATGTATTTGTTTACAATTTCGAGTACATTAGATCTTCGTACATTACGTACATACGAGTACATTACATCTTCGGGGGGTCTGGGGTCATTTCAGCGGAATGGTTGTTTTTTTGCTAATGTGTTCCTCCAACACCTTGAACTTGCAATTGATGGTTTCTTCACACTCATCAATGCAGGAATGTCTAAAATTTTAAAGCGACAACATTAAAAATAGGCACTTGAATAAATGAAATAATTACACTTACCGGGTATTTTGTGTAGCTTCCCGAGTCCATAATTTTCTTTAATTGCTCCATATCATTGGTAGGCACCTCAATCGCGTTAAATTTTGAATTGGATACTAGACAATTTAAAACTAAACACTAGAAACGGTACGAAAAAACCCAATTTCTTTCCACCATTGTTGATTGAATGGCCCAAAAATTTTCAGCGAAAACAAAGTGACAGCCCAACACTCCAATTTGGAAAGTTTCGCGAAAGGCGCCTCTCGCGTACATTGAAAACTTACTTCTCTTGAAATACCTTGCTGTAGGTAAAATTAACTTTTTCAATCATACTTCAGGGTTGAGTTAAAACTACCTACCAGTGAGAACAAAATTATATCCAAAATAGTAGTCCTAACAGAGTACTTAATTTTGAGTACTTTTACACTTGATTTTGGATAGTTTGAGTTCTCCGTGTAGTGATCGCATCTGGAATGTTTTGACAGCAATTTGTTTTGAAATATTTCATCTCTCATTGTTAAAAGTGATCCATTTTGTTTCAAAGAATAATAGATGAAAACCGCGAACCGAAAGTAATGTTTGACACCCACTTCGACACTCAGATCCGACGTGGTCAGGTTAAAAACTCGCGAAGTCAATGAAATTGTCTAAAATCAACCGTGTGCAGCGTTCTCAAGCATTTCCGTGAGCAGCATAAAGCATGTCCTCAAATATTTTTGTGGTCTGACGCAAAACAAATCTTTCAGTGTATCGTTTAGCTGTCAGTCAACGTGTACAACGTTTACTTTTGAATTGAAGTTTTGAAAATGGTGTCTCGACAACAGGAGCTACGAGGTCTTATTGTGGACAAGTAGTTAGTAAATCCTAACCGTTAACTGAAAACAATCGTGAATTCGGCCGGGGTGACGCAACAAACGGTGTTGAATGTCATCGGCAAGTTACTACAAACCAAAACGATTTGACGAGCTCAAAAAGAGGAACACACAACAAGCTTGACGAGAAACAAGTGGGAAAAGTATACAAGAGGAAGTCCAACATGTCGGTCATGAAGTTGCCAAAAAAGTGGATGTAACGGGTGTCCACTAAATAATGAGAACGAAAAGAATGGGTCAGGAAAAAAATACCAGTGAAGTTTTGTTCAAACTGATTTATTTTATTAAAAGGGTCAACTTAAATCTTCAAACTAAGTTTAGTGAATATTGTCATATGGTCCGTGGTCACGCCGTGCGTCAACCTAGTCGTTATGCTGGAACATGACCGTTGGACGGCAGCCACATCGATTTTTGGATGCAGCTTTTGATCCTGTTAGTAGTTGCTTGAGTGTTCTTGGCCTTCCAATTATCCTTGTATACCATGGAGCTCAAAGACCGAAGAAATCCTCGATAGGACAGCACTGTGGCAAATTTGTCGGATTCCGGTCTTTTGGGACATATGGTATATTTTGGCTCTCCAAAAACGTTAGCGTTTTTTGCGTAGTGCGATGATGCCTTGTCCGGCCAAAACACGTATTTGCCATCCGAGTGATGTTGTTTAAGAAATGGGATGAGTATTTTCTGCAAACACTCTCTTTGGTATGCCTCCTGGTTGATAGCCAAACCGCTTGGTTTGAACCACGGCTTCGAAATACCCTTATCGGATATTACGATGTATAACATAACCTTCGATTCAAATTTGTGCTTGAACTTATACATTACTTTTGGAGAGTAGTAGATTTGTCCTTAGTGTAGAATCGGTCGTTTCCCGGTATCTGAGACTTCGAAAGAGGAAAGTAGCTTCGTCGTCCAGAACGAAAGATTTTCCGCCGTAATTCCGAGTCATCCAGCGGCATTGGGATTTCACGGTTTGAATCTGCTCATCTGTGTACTCTGGGGATCTGGTTTTCTTTCTAAACACTATTCCTTCTTTCTTTAGCGTCTTGCAGATGAGTGACTTCGAACAATGGAACTTTCGGGCTGCTTCCGTTGACTTACCGAATCCTTGTTGTTGAACATGCTGCGCAGCGAGCGGAGCGTTTTTCTCATTCATTATTTTCGCTGGACGGCCGCAACCTTTCTTCCGGGTTACTCTCATGCATGCCAGGATACGGTATACGGTGGATACCGGAACTTTTCACGACAAAAATGGTCCACCGTGTATTTTTTCCACGATCTTCGTTCGCTTGAAAGAATTGTACAACAGCGCGCGCGCAGTTCTTCCTGTTTCGACGGCATGCTGAACACGACTGAACATGTTAGAGTGAAATAAGAGTGTATGAAAATTTTCTGGAGAGTGCAACGATTCATTCATCTAAAGTGACATTTCTATGCGGCCGTTTTTGTTCTGATGGAAAAGTATTGAAATCATTCTCATTTTTTAGTGGACACCCGTTAGCTAAGTCAACTGTGCGGGATGATGAAACATACGTGAAGGCTGACTTTTAGCAAATTCCTGGAAATATATCCTACACTACGAAAGTGGAAGCCAATAAGTTTAAAGAACAGAAGATAGACAATTGCTACAACATAGCCATCTCTACCGGGAGTATTAACAGTGAAATCTACATCACAGGATGGCTTAAAAAACGCCTATTGCCTCTTCTAAAGCAACATTCTAAAAACACCCTTTTTGGGCCCAATTTGGCATCTTGCCACTACTCAACAATGACAAAGAAATGATACGAGGAAAATTATTTCAGTGAGCAACCTCCTGACATTAGTTCTCCAAACTGTCCAGAGCTCCAACCGATCGAGAAATTTTGGGCAATAATGAATGCTGATTGTCGGAAAATTGTACAGTAAACTTGTGTGAGCTCGTAATCAAATATGACTCTCCAATCTCTAACTTGATTGCATCTTTCAACAATTTGTTGAAACCATTAAGCCATTAAATGATGGTATCTTGCCTTACATTAAGCTTTTCAGTGAATGAGACTGAGATGTCCTTTTTTTTGTTAATCTCTAGCAAGCATTTTGTATACCAAATATGGAAATTATGAACTTCTTTTTGGAAGACTTCAATACCAGATGATTTACGTATTTCCATGTAAAAGTTCATGTCGTCTGCTTATATTAAGAAACAATCAATAGCGTAGAATATAATCAACATCATTTACAAACAACATAAATAGTAAAGGATCCAAATGGGATCCCTGAAGTACTCCAGATGTAACATTCTTAACCGATTATGAACAGTTTCAGACGAAACTGGCCATAAGATGTCGAATTTGACACGAGCCGGTTAGATTTGGACGAAATTTCGCAAAAATATACAGTATGATAAAATACGTATTAAAATAATTTATGAGAAGGGCTCATGTGTTTTTGGTACAACAGGTTAATGTAACCAGTAACTCGGAAATCGCTTTTTTGAGATAAAAAGTGTCTGAAAGGAAATGGAAGGATATCAAAATTTTCATGAAAAAAAATCTACACTGAAAAGAAAAAATTTTAGACATGAAGATATCACAATTAAAACTTGAAATTCCAATTCTCGAAATAGGCTAATTTCAATTTCTTTTTAAATTTCGATTGTTAAATTTGAACAAAAAATCCTTTGCTTAAATGGTGAGCACAACATGGACAAATAATTGTTAAAAAAAATCCTCATAGCAACTTTTGGAAGATTTTCAGTTAAAGGGTGATACGGTCAAAATTTGGTCAAGGGAAAACGCGTGTAAATCGGTGAAATCGTTTATTTAAAAAATCAAATTAAAATTCTTTTTCAAGTTATATTAGTATAAAATTCAGGAAAAATATTCAGTTAGGCTTCCGCTTTTCCAAATTCGAATTGCCGGGCCTTACGCTTGACCCCTGCCATCAGATTTTGTACAGCCACCTTGTCCACCTTCTTCGCCGCAGAAAGCCAGTTTGCCTTGAACTGCTGCCCGTCCTTAGCAGTTTTTTTGGTCTTCTTTAGGTTCCGCTTGACAATAGCCCAGTATTTCTCAATTGGGCGGAGCTCTGGCGTGTTGCGAGGGTTCTTGTCCTTGGGAATCACCTGCACGTTGTTGGCGGCGTACAACTCCATGGCCTTTTTACCGTAATGGCAAGATGCCAAATCCGGCCAAAACAGTACGGAACAACCGTGTTTCTTCAGGAAAGGCAGCAGACGTTTATTCAAACACTCTTTCACGTGAATTTCTTGGTTGACAGTCCCGGAAGCTATGAAAAAGCTGCTTTTCAAGCCACAGGTACAGATGGCTTGCCAAACCAGATATTTCTTTGCGAACTTTGACAGTTTCGTGTGCTTGAAAATATCTGCGTCGTTTTTTTGTTTATCATCGCGATTTGGAGTCACTACCTTCTTGTGAAGTCGATAGTCCGGCCTCGTTTTTGGCTCGATGCACGGTTGTAGACGATACACTTATTATTTGCGGCATCTCGGAGATAGGTTAGGGTTTCGCTTTGAAACTACCGGCAACTCTCTTTGTCGTCTCAGCGGCTTCCGGTTTTCGATTTCCCCCGATCCAGACTTCCTGGCTGTCGACAAACGTTCCTCAAACACTTTAATTACATTTGTAACGGTTGATTTGGCAACTTTTAGCGATTTTGCCAACTTTGCGTGCGAGTAGCTCGGATTTTCGCGATGCGCAGAGCAAGAATTTTGATACGCTGCTCTTCTTGCTTTGGACGGCATTTTGACAACTGAAGAGTGAATTCCAGAATCAAAATAGAGCAACATTCTACACACACACCTTCAAAATGAGGGTGTTCAGGTTTTAAATGCAAATTGAAAGAAATACGTCAAGTTGATATTGACCAAATTTTGACCGAATCTGCCCTTTGAGTTAGTTCATGTGAATCAAAGTACCTATTAATGACAAAAAATGATTTAGAATCAAATTCCTAATTGAAATGTGCCTAATAATGATCTCCCATAATTTAACTGTTTTCGAAGTATTTTAAATTTAATTTCATGAGTAGCTTAAAACTTAAGCAACACGCGCTTTTCATAAGGTATTCGATGGTCCATCACCAAAACTATGCTTTTCTTTGACTTTCACACGATTGGGCTAATAATTTGCAAGTTATAAAAGAGTACTTCAAATTATTGATTTTATTGGCGGATTCCACATCAATGTCATAATATATTTGGTAAATCAACATGAACATGATCACATTTTGACTACTAATACTTTACTCTATTGGATACTTTTACTGATCATTTAGTTATGTTTCCCAAGTGGTTTTACCTATAACAGCTACCAGCGCTGACGTCAAACTAAATGGTTATGTTATACAGGGTGTCCGAATATTATCTGTACATCAAAATGGTGTTTAAACTATCTCCGATTGTTGGTTAAAAAATCAATATGTATTGTTTGTTAGAGCAGTATGTTTTCAAATTACAAGTTTTATTTGTTCATTTCAAATTGGCCACCTTGTGCTAAGATACACGCTTTCACATGTTTCGGAAAGCTTTCCACGATGGCCGCGAGTTCTTCGACAGATATTTGTAACCAAACCCTTAAAAGAGACGATTTTAGATGTTGTAATGATTTATGTAATTCGCTGCAGGCTCTTGACTCCAAGATGGATCATACCGAATAGTCCATCGGATTCAAATTTGGTAGGTTAGAAGGCCATTCATCTTTCGTTAAAAAGCTTGGGAAAATGCGTTCGCAAAGACTAATAGTCTTTTTTGCTCCATGTGCTGGCACCCAGTTTTGTTGAAAAATCCATTCATTTTTGCTGAAATGCTGCGATGGCCATGAAGCTACTGCGTCAGTAAGTAGCTTCTGATATCCCGCTTGATTAACTTTCACCCCCTTGTCGATGAAGATCAAACGGGTTTTGCCGAAATGAGTAATTGACTCCTTGTAATAATTCCACTATTTTTGGAAGCAACTGGAAGCATCTGTCGATGATTTTGGAGGTTGTGATGCTATTCGATTGTGAAAAATTTTTCATTGGTGAACAGCACTGACCGATAGCGACCTTCAGGAGAACCTTAGCTTTTCTCAACCGGTTTGCTTTCATGGTGTCATTCAAGTAGTGATTCTTGCACAGTTTATATGACTGAAGCTTCATATCGCCGTGAGTTATGGCTCCAACGGAAGATTTTGAAATTTTCAGTGTTTTCGCCAACTTTCGGATGGAAATCGAAGAATTTCGCTTGATTCGTCACCGGATAACCTCGCACATTTGTGGAGTCCAGAGGTATGCTGACAAAGTCTGTATGGATAATTCGCAGGCACTCTGTAACTATGCTGATTACAATTTATATTAAATTTGTGATAGGAAACTTCACTTTAATTATTCTCTTTGCTGATGCCAATTTCAACTTCTACGGTTGATAGCTGTAACTTAATTCGCAGTAGGTCCATCTTTGAGTCCACTTGTGTTGTGCTCAGAGGAGGTGGCAACAACATTAATACGCTCACGTTTCTCGGCAACCACTGGACCGAATTGGGCGGATAAACGGCCAAATGGAATGTATGATAATCCCGTTGAGTATTTCTGAAATCGGTCAACATGCCCCGGAGATATGGCCATTACAAGTTCCGGAGGGAATGGGTAACTTTTGAAGATACTATCTGAAACGTTTCAAATTCACACAAAGATTCGATAACAAGATCAATCGTAGTCATACTGAGTGCCCAGGAGAACACTGGTCACATCAGGACATATTGCGGGTACCTCCGGAGAAGTGGCCAGTTTTTTTATTTTTTCCAAAACATACCATGCGACACCACAAACCACATAAGAATTCAAAAATAAATGCCACAGTGGTGGTATCAAGAGCCCAAATCGTTATTGGCATGTTCTGGGTAACTTCTGGGAAGAGGCCAGTTTATGACACGGACCGAAACCTGTCATACAAAACCTCAAATTGCATCAGAATTAAACAATAATCCTGGTGCTGGTGACATCGAGTGCCCATTAACACTTTTTCTCTCCTGTATACAGGATCAAGCGATCATAAAAAAAAAATACGGAAGAAGAGTCCGATCTCAAATTAGGGAAAGGAAAACAGGTTTTTTAATTCTCATATTATGTTTTTTAATTCAATGTTTTTTTTCCTTCCATTTGGTGGTAGTTGAATCCAATTTGGATGACCGGTACCATAGCTACTCAATGTGATTAGCAAACTTTAGGACCATAATACCTTTTATTTGACGGCTATTGCTTCCAATTCTTAATTCCTGAAATCCATGTTTTCCAAAACTTTGTCCAACCATATCTTCTGAACTGTTACAAACCTCTTAATAGGGTTATAATATCCATATGGGGTTTGTTATGTCTAATTTGGTCTATTTGTTCTCAAGATAGTTCTCTAATAGCATAATTGCTGCGAATAAGTTCAATTAACTTCACTGTGATAGGCTCAAGTCTATTTTTTTTCGGAATGTTGTCCGGCCTTATCTCCAAAAATGGTTCACCCATTCCAGAAATATTAAATAAGCTGTCTTATTCTGACAAGTAATTACCAAGGTATATGACTTAGTTCTAATAATCCGCGCTTTCCGGAACTTCGTTTGGCCATATCTCCAAAACCAGATAACCAATTCCAGAAACATTCAATAAAGACTGTATTCGATGAAATTTGTACACACGCAATTGATCGTAACTTTTTAGCGTGTGGGTAAAAATTATTGAAATAATTAACTGAATGTATTTCATTGTGTTGTGTCAATTGTGTAATGGGTTTCGTGAAAATCGGTCGAGTGATTTCAGTGATGGCTTCGAATGAAGAAATAGTGCGCCAACAAATTTTGGGCACTCACTTCGAAAACCCAAACGCTTCTCATCGATGGATTGGAAAACAGCTCGGAATCACACATTCAACTGTATCTCATGTGATCAAAACGTTAAAGGACCGTAAGACAACCATGCGAAAAAATGGTAGTGGCAAAAAACGTGGCACATCAAATCCGGAGAAGGCCAGGATGTTATTGAACCAATTTAAGCGTTATCCCAACATTTCGATCAGGGACGCTCTTGATTACATGTGTACAAGGTCCAGAGAGCACCGAACTGGAGCGATAAACAGAACTCGGTGGCCAAAACTCGTGCAAGAAAACTGTATAGGGAGTGGCTCACAAAACCGTTCTGCATTGTGATGGACGATGAGACCTACATTAAAGCCGACCCCAAACAAATGCCAGGACAGGAAGACTACGTCGCCACCTCTAAGTTGGCCGTTCCGGAGAGTGTACGGAAGAAGAAACTGTCGAAATTCGCCAAAAAATTCCTTGTCTGGTAAGCGATCTGCGGATGTGGCAAAATGAGTCAGCCCTTCATCACCTCTGGGACCGTCAACGGACAAATCTACAAGGACGAATGCCTCCACAAACGACTTCTGCCCTTCTTGAGATCTCACGATGGCCCGACACTGTTTTGGCCGGATTTCGCATCTTGCCACTATGCCCGACCCGTCTTAGACTGGTACAAAGATAATAATGTAGTTTTTGTACCAAAAGACGTCAACCCTCCAAACACTCCGCAACTTCGCCCAATTGAAAAATGTTGGGCAATCATGAAGGCAAAGCTCGTTAAAACTCCAAAACTGACAGAAAATGAACTTGAACTAAAGAAAGTGTGGTTAAAATTAAGTAAGCAAGTCGGTCCTATCATTGCCCAAAATTTGATGAAAGGGGTCAAGGCAAAGGTGCGGGCATTTGGGTTGGGAGAAGAGGTTCAATAAACCAATGATGTCAAAACTTAACCATTTAGTAGTATTTTATTTCCAGAAAGTTTGAAAAGAATCGGACTCAAAGAAAATTTTGGTGACTTATTTTGTGTGTCCAAATTTCATCGAATACAGTCTTTAACGGTCTATGATACTACAATGCCTTTCATTTGTTATTCGTTGCTCGGCATGGTTGCTGAGGAGCAGGGGTAAGTTCCTAAAATCCGTATTATCCGACTATTTTTGGAAATTGTTCTGGCCATATCTCCAGAACCAGATATCCGAATCCAAAACAATTCCAAAGCATTCAACGAGACCATAATACCTCTTATTTGGCGCTTAATTCGGTTGAGAGATTGCTGAGAAACATGAATTAGTTCTCAAATTCCGTGCGGAACTTTCGAAACTTTTTCCGTCAATATCTCTGAACTGAGTAATCCGATTTCAGTGTGAACGTGATAACTTTCTTTTGGTGGTTGTAGCGTACAATTCGATTGAGTTGTTGCTGATACACACGGCTTACTATATTTCGTCACATACATAAACAAACACAGACCCACAAGCACACCCACACATACACACAGAGGCATTTCATGATCTCGTCGAGCTGAGTTAAATGGTATATGACACTATAGTTCTAACTATGGTTATATCTGTAATTTTTACAGCTATAAAAAGTCATGATAACCATGATCATTCTTTCGCTGCTGGGAAGTCAACAAACACTATGAGATAATCTGGGATGTTCTAGGTCATCCAAAATGTTTTTAAGCACAGAACTTAGGATCAACAGATGTAACTGTAGCTTTTTCGGCTAAACAAAATCACGATATGTAATCAAACATATTCATAGAATCTTTTGAAAGCTTAAAAGATATCATCCAATAAACTGAGAGGTTCTGGGTTGTCTAAACTGTTGTTGAGTTCAGAATCTAGGGTTTACAGTTGTAATCGTTTTTTTTTTCGGCTGCACAAATGTATTCATGTATGTAACATGATCATTTCACAACTTTGTTTAGCCGAAAAAGCTACAGTTACAACTATAGATCTTAAGTTCAGTATTCCAGGACAGGTTGGATGACTTAGAACATCCCAGATTATCTCAAACTGTCGGTTTCCCAATGAACGTAGTTGAATACATATCGTACATTTGCACATCTTAAAAAGCTACAGTTTGTAGCTGTAGATCCTAAGAAATGAACTAATGAACAGACTGGTACGAACCAGAACATCAAAGATTTCATCATAATGTCGGTTGACCTTCGAGAAGATCCCTCGAGCATGGTTGAAAACTTATCGTTGATTTGACTAACCGTAAAACTACATTTACAACTATAGATCCCAAGTTCTGAGCTCCAGGACTGTTTGGATGACCATGAACATCCCAGATTATCTCATAGTATCTGTTTATCTTCTAGAAAACTTTTCATTTACATGGTTGAAAAGATATAGTTAGAGTTTGCATAATCGGAAAAGCTATAGTTGCAAATGTAGATCCTAAGATTCGAACTTCTTCACGATCAGGATATTCTGGGTTGAAAATCAGGCCTTAACCGCAAAAAAATTTCCCTGAAAGAATAGTCCATTCACAGCAAGTTTGCCGAAGGTAGTGTCCTTCTCCCCCCCCCCCTCTCTCTCTCTCTCTCTCTCTCTCTGTCACTTCTGACATGTTTACCTCGTCGGTGCGTATATCTGCGTACGGCCAGTGCTGCCAGAACAATGATACTGGATATTCGTTGAAAAACCAAGATGTTTGGACAACGTCATGCACATGTAGACCCGAGCAGGAGAATACTTTGTTTTAATCTTAATATCTGGCCTTGGTATTAAAGGGCTCCGATTGAGAGATAAAATACCAAAAAAAAAAAAATACCTAAGAATCTAGGGGGGAGACATCTATAATTTTCGCATTAAATCGTATTATAATACCACTAATTCAAGATTACAATCTTAATCTTGACAATAATGTGATTTAGAGTAAATTCGTTTCGGAGTACATATTAGTATGACAGATTGTCCGTATTGAGAAAAATAAAAACAAAGCAAACGGAGACCACGGATCAAAAACTCAATCACATAAAAACCAAAAATGGAGTGCTGCAAGTTCAGGTCTCGGCGACATAACTGCTGCCGACATTCAGGAAATGGAAGAATCCATGAAATTATGTGCAGCTAATTATAAAAAACTGCTGGATCCTAAACACTTAGTGGAGCTTTATGAAGTTTTCGCTGATATTCCAGAGCAATATCATTTTATGGATGGTGAGAAAAAGTGTATAGCAAAAGTCGCTGAGGCGGTAAAACGTTATGGTATAGCCAGTTTTTTACCAACGCCCGGATCCAATGAAACAGTGTTCACACCCGAACACACTGAAAGTTTATTTTCGTAAAGTAGCTTTCACGCGTTTCGTAAATATGGATTTTGTACATAGAACAAATGCCTCGTACATTGTATGAAACGTGGCCTTGTGAGATCAACCATGGATTCCGAATCAGCACTTTCCAAATATACAGGTTCGAACCCCATATCAGAAACATTATAAAAATTGAATAATTTTTATTCTAGCGTACCGGATTCACCAGAACGAAGCCAGATTTTGGCCGCAGTGCAAACGATGCCAATGCAAGTATCTCGGGCAAGGGTGGCTCGCTAATAGAAATGCTATCATGCGTTTTATGTTCTCCGGTGAAACCTATGAAAATTGTGAAAACTGGATCAGGAACGTGGCTAACCGGAAACTTTATCAGGCATTGCGGACAGTACCACGTTGTGCTTCCATCAGCCGCTTGCCGACGAAAGCGCACAAGGTATGCGTTACTTACGGTAGAAGAGTGGTTGGATGTAACCAGCAGTGGAGATCCAACGATACAAAATATTTCATATGATATCCATCATAATGATTTTGGTTCATTGAGAGGAGACTGCTCAAATCAAGTGCCAGACGAAGAATTTGATGTCAGCCATCAAAATGATGCTGGTTCAATTGGTGCATTGGAAGAAGGAATCCTAAATCCACTGTTAGGCAGCGATTTCGGCGACGACCAGCAAAATGAAGTAGATTTGAAAAAAACTCCTACTCTACTTGATGAAATCTGCGAGAATCCGCTAATTATTGAATCCACATGGGAAAGCCAGTTCTATAAACTTCCGAGAAGCTGTAAAAGAACTTTCGAGAAGTTCAAGAAAATTTTCGAGAAGATCTAAAAAAACTTCCGAAATGTTATGAAACAACTTAAGTTACATTTCTACAGTTCTAAAATAACTTCCTAAAAGTTACAAGAAATTCCTAGAGAACACCCAACTGTTCCAGGGGAACTTTCAAAAACTTCCTAGTGAATTTCCAAAAGTGGGACCTTCTGAGAAGTTCTAAAAGAACTTCCAAAAAGTAGAAAAATAACTTCCATGAAGTTCCAAGAGAACTAAGGAAGAGTACTGAGAGATAAGTTTAGATTTCTTCATTATAGAGACTTTCAGCCAAAGTACCTATATAAAATCCAAAATGTTCCAAGTGAATTCGCGATCAGTTCCAAGAGAACTTCCAAGAAGTTCCAGGAGAACGTCCGAGAAGTTCCAGGAAAAATTCCGGGAATTTACAGAAGAATATCTAAAATGTTCCAAGAGACACTTTGAGATATTCCAGGGGAAGTTACGCGAAGTTCCGAGAAGATCCAAGAGGGCTTTCTATAAGTTCCAAAAGAACAACCAAGAAGTTCCAAGAAAACTTCCGAAAAATCCGAAGAACATCTTAATAGATCCAAGGTATCTGTCAATAAGTTTCAAGAGAACTTCTGAGAAGCTTCAAGAGTACTTCCAAGAAGTTTCAACAGAACTTCCATGAAGTTTTAAGGAAATTTCAAAAAATTTCCAAAAGTATTTTCTTGGGAGTTCCAAGAAGTTCCAAGAAGGTTCTTGTGAATTCCCGAGAAGTTTTAAGACAACTTCTAAGAATTTTCAAAACGGCTTAGAAGTTCCAATAAAATTTTGGAAAGTTCCAAGATAACTTACTAGAAATTCAAAAAAAAAAAACTTTAGAAAAGCTACAGGTGTACTTCCGAGAAGTACCAAAACAACTTCCGAGAAGCATCAAAATAATTTCCAAAAGTTCCAAACAAACTTCCGAGAAATTCCAGCACAGCTTCCGAGATTTTCCGAGAAGTTCCAATGGGACATCCAAGAAGTTACACGAAAACTTTCGAAAAGATCCAAGAGAAACTCCGGAAGATCCACAAGAACGTCCGAAAAGATCCGAGAAAAAATCCAAGAAGATTCAAGATAACTTACGAGTAGTTCCAAGAAAACATCCGAAAACTCCAAGAGAACTTCCAAGAAGTCCGAAAGCATTTCCAATAAGTTCCAGATGACTTTCAGTCTTCCGAAATTTTCCAAGAGAACTTTTGAAAAGTTCCCAGAGAGGTCCCGAGATGTTCCAAGAGATCATCCAAAATGTTCCAATAGAATGTTCGAACAGTTTAAAGACAAATTACTTGAAGTTCCAAGGTAATACCTGAGTAATTTCATGAGAACTTCCGAAAAGTTCCCAAAGAACTTCTGAAAAAATCCAAAAGAACTTCCGAAAAACAACAAAAGAACTTTCGAAAAGTTACAAGAAAACTTCCAAAGAGTTCAAAACGAACTACCGAGAAACTCCAAGAGATCTTTTGAGAATTTAAAAAAAATACTTAGGAGACGTTGGATATCTTCTTTATAGTTTTAGGAGAACTTCCAAGAAGTCCAAAATTATTTTGCTAGCAAATTCCCTGAGAAGTCCCGAATAACTTCAAGAGAACTACCGAGAAGAGAACTTCTGCACATTGAAGAGAAGTCTGCACATTGTAGACGAAATACGCGTATCTGTCAAGATAAGCAAAGACAGTTGGAATTAAAAGGAAAACACTCGGACTCTCTAGGATTTATGCAAACAGAAGAAATCTTCACCTCAACTAAGTAAATCATTCCCAACTATCGCTTCGAAACGTTATCACATTTTAAAACTCAAATTCGCCAAAAAAAATTGACCTGTACTTTCATGTAGTTAATCTAATGCACAAATATGGAATGAAAGATGTACCATGGGATGGGATATTTCATGTTAATTTAAACCATATATCACCTTTATCAGGTCTGTTGTGAGCATGAACATGAGCATGATTGACCGCCCGAGGTTGCTAGTCCGTTGTTGCCAGATCAGCTGTTATTACTCAGAGAACCAACAGTGTAAAAACTGGTGATCCCAAATTAAGGCAATACCGGCGCCGGCCTCACCCGAATGCAGGTCAAGTAAAAAAAGGGTACCACCTTTATCAGGTTTGTTGTATTCAAAAACTGCACCTCATTTCGTTGTTCTCGTTGGAAAACATTTTGCGTCTGTTAAAATTTTTCATTTAGTTTTGTTATTCTAAGGGGAACTTCAGATGATTTTATGCGTCCTAAGGTTCCGTTTCAAACAAATAGTTGAAAGTTGTAATATTTATGGAAATTTTGTTCAACAACTGACTTTAACCTGAACTGACTTTAAAAATTCAATTGACGAATTTAATGCTTTGAAAATCCCATAGCTTATATTGATAATTATGAACAGTTACCTTTTAAGGTGCATGAACATTGCGTGTTCCAACCTCACTTCAACCTATCAAGTGAGCTTCCAATAGCAAACTGAACATCCCTCAGCTTTGAACACGAGTTCAACATTTCACACGGGTTGCTGAGTGCTGTTCAGTTCGGTATCACGTTTTTGTTTAGATTTGTGAAATAGAAAATAGTTCTCTCCATTCGATTTCCATTTCCAAGCTCGAGAGTATTTCCTCCCCGATTGGCAACATTGACTAGTGGTACACCGTTCGTGGCGTTGTAGCTGATTAAATGTACAAAATCATTCGAATGAATGGACCCATTGTAGCTATCGAGTATGATTCATGCCCTTACACGAGTTGATTAGTTCGACCACAAGCCTAGAACTCTGTTTATTCATTATCCTCCCTGAAACATAATGACACCTCATCATCCAGGGAGACTTTCCACTCTCGACGATAGACTTATCATCCAGATAACGAAATAAAAAAAATCTGTTCCCACACTGTTGCCCGCCGGGGCAAAACAACACCTGTTCCACATTTGTCATTTTCTCTCATTCGTCAGCTAATTTATTTATCACGAATTCATTTGCCGAGGTGGACACAATGTCCCCTGCCCGGACAACCAAGTCAACGGTGGCAAAAGTGTAATTATTCCTTCGGGTGACAGTGACTAATGGTGTTTACTTTCTCCATGAGGACTTGGACCGGTGGTCAAAGTAAGCCATACCGTAGCCGAATGTGATTTGTCCCTTCATGGCCTGCTGCCGGTCGATGAGTTCCTGTTCCGGCTCTCAACGGATTGCCATTTGCCAGTGCCTCCTCCTACTCGGAAGCGGGATGATGATGTCGGTGGTGGACGAACATACAAATGGTGATTTATGGAGGAATTATTTTGTTTATTCTGTCCTTCCCAATTAATCCTTAATGAGGTGGGACCCAAAAAGGGGCATGGTGTGAGCCCAGTGCGCTTGACAAATTGGACAACCGGTGAAAAGCGCCATGCGTCCTTGCAGCCAGCGGTCCTGCAGAAGAAGCACATTCATAATTAAAACCAAAGTCAGCGAGACAATCGTGTTCGGCAAGGACAAAAGAGTATTTTAATATGCTTATTTCTGCAGTGCAGTCGGAGCGAAGCGAGAAAGAAACCGACATCAAAAGAAATGTTCATAAAATTGCATCGCCTCCTCCTCTCCTCCCCCCGTCGTTGTAGGATTAACACGGTCGCAAAGTTTACTCAATTTTGAGTCGATTTTCACTCACCTACGTCAATAATTGAGTAACTAAAATTTGAGTAAATGTCATTGGGATTGACGGATCGTGAATCGATATGTTTTGTCAAATTTGAGTGACTCAACTATTTACGAAACTCAGTAAAAAACGACTCAAAATTGAGTAAAATTTGTGACCGTGAAGGACATTGCGGCGATGCTTTCACAAAGTACTAATGTTCCCCTTCTCGCTGGACCCCTTGCCAGGCAACAACCCACGAACGGGGCGGGAAAAAGACCCGTGAATTGAAAGCGGGAAAAAAAGCCCGAGCTAAGCCTCGGTCCGGTTATGAATAATAATTCACGGAATGGCGAGTTGCATGATTTGTTTGTAATTTTCCATACTTTCAGCCGAGTACTAACGCTATTTTTTATTGTTTTTGTTCGCGAACTTCGTGATCACTTCTTTCCGTCCCAACGCCTGCTGATTATTTTTCATCCCGGAGTAGTTCGTAATTTTGCTTCCTTCAGTTTGCGTTTCTCGTTGTTTGGCCACGGAGCGGCAGGAGGTGGATGAAAGGCTTTGGAGAATAAATATTAAAATTGTGTTCACCATGTCTTTGGTGGGTGGCTTTGAGGTAGGTTCGTGGTAACTGTGTTTTAATCTGGTCGTAATTATTTTCGATATTCGCTTCAGTTCTCGTAGCATAAATTTTCTTGGCTGTTAAAGAATTGTAATGAGAGTGCCTAGGAGAAAAGGTGGATTAGTTGGTACAACATAAATACACAATAAGTTTGATTTTGAAAAGTTCAAGTGTTAGGGTTTTAAAATTGACGCTTTGAAAAGAAAACCAATAGATTTTCAATGTGATATATTGAAACTAATACGCACTCAATCGCAAACTTCGAAAAAATCGCTCCACATTGCCAAAACAGTTCCATACCCCGTTTACACTACAACTTATATTACGTGATACAGACAATCTTCATATCAGCATCGATACATCTAGTTTTCATATAATTTTGTTTAAACACCCCAGGTAACCAATAAGCATTAGCATATGCAGTAAATTAACCCTTAATCTGCATTTCAGATGCTACAAACATTATATTAGCATTATATCAGCATCTTAAATGTTGTAAACTGTTGTAAAGCTGCATATCAAACGCTATTTAAAGGCTTGTAGCCTGTAATAAGCATTTCGAATGCAAAATAGCATTAATGAAGCATTATCGTAGCATTGCAGTAAAGCAGCCGTATATTGGGCCATAAGTGGCATTTATGTTGCATTTAAGGTGACTTAATGCGTGATAGGCTGCCGTTAAGACGCTTTGGAACTGCTTATTGGTTACCTGGGACATTCAGTTCGAAACTGACTTCCCACAAACTGTTTGTGAAAGTTGTATGGGAATCATTATTCAAATAATAACAGATATTACACAATAATACAAGCAAGTACGATACAGTAATAAATGAATATACCTAGACTAACATTTGAAAAGGGCGGTATTCGAAATTACGAAATGGAGGAAAAGATTGGTATACGAAAATCAAATCCCATTTTCCATAGAAAGTTCCAACAAACCATTTATTATGCTCACATCTTGTATAATAATGCAGTGCTTAGCCCTTTCACACAATGTATTCGTGAAGAATTGACAGCTTTTGGAAGGGATACAAGTACGTCTGACCTGGAAGGAACGGGAAGATCCTACTGAAGCGTCAAGATGGTGCGAAAGTAAAAGAAGTCAGCAGGTGGTTAAGGTAACCGTGGAAGAAACGGAAGAAAAGTTGAGGATTGCGCGATTATTCTTGCCCAGCTAAAGCTGATATCCGGCGTTTGTCCGGCTGCCTACACAGAGGAGGAAACATGGCTCTCCGTTGAGAAATCTGAGTTGATCTGAACAAAGGTCATAAATTTCTTAAATAAGTTTGTTTTTTTTTTAACGCGAAGCAGAATAAATTGTTTAAATCTCGATGAAACCTTATCCTTTGCAAGTGAAATATGTGAACATTATCGACGGCGTAGCAACAGTCAATGGAAATCAACAACATTAATTCCAATTTGACATTTTAACGGGTGAAAATATGTGACGGAACGATTTCTGCTTTGTGATTAGGGCGTAATGGTCATTTTCAAGTTTTGATGAAGAAAGTTATAACTACGCATAAAATCCGTAAATGCATGCGAAATTAGTATCAGATTATTATAATAGTGTTTGCCTGAAATACTAACCTTTTGGCGAAGAATTTGAAGGAATTTGCTCGTTTTTACAAGCGACAATTTGGAAAAGTGTTTCAAGGTTTTATTTTTTATTTTTTAAAAAGTGATCAAATGAAGTGTTAATTTTTAAATTCTCCTAGTTTCCCAATTAAGAATTTGAGCTAACTTAATAAAGCGGCGGAACAGCAAAAAAACAAGAGAAATGTGTGATCCGGAAGAATGCCATAGTTTATTTTTCATGTTTGAAGAAGTGCGTAATTGATTTTTAAATCATTGTCAGAGGTAAATTAGTTGTTCTGAAAAAAGTTCAATCAAAGTATGATACACCATGATTTGTTTAAATTTTGGCTCTTCCACCCTTTTCAAATGTTAGTCTAGATATAACCGATTAACGTTTGCATTGAAAAAATTTACAAAAATGGCCGATTTTTTCAAGGGTTTACCTTCACCCGCACTGACGAAACTATCCCAGCATCAATCATAGTAATCCATGAGTCAGCAAACAAAATTTGACAGCTCTGTCAGTCGAACTCTAACCGTGATGGCAAAAACAGTGAAGCAACTCCGTTCTGAAGTGTGCGCGTTCAATGAACGGCACCCCGCTGCGTCGAAAACGGACATCGTGCGGCACTTTGTGTGGGATTATTAGACAACTACCAGAGCATCGAAAGAAAGCCCGGTTCCGGACGGCCGACGACCCTGAGCGACAAAAAGCACCAAAGGATGCTGAAGAGGAAGACCGAGAGAAAAGTGGCTGCATCGCTGCGTGCACTTGGCCGGGAAGTAGGTTCAACCGGTCAAACAGTGAAAAAGTATTTGGCGAGCATGAACAAACATGTCAGGAAGCAAAAATTGCGTCCACTGGTTTTGGAGCTGCAGGCAATGACGCAGCGGCAGCGGCTGAATAAGATGGTTAACTCGATTTTCCCGGCGAATCGCGACCTGGCGGTGGTGATGGACGACGAGACCTATCTCACCCTGGATAGCAATGACTGGCAGGGCACTTCGTATTTTACTTCCCCCACCAAGAAAGTGAGCTCCGAGGTGAAGTTCATTTCACACACCAAGTTCCGCAAGGAGATGCTGCAGTGGCTGTACTTTCGCTCCGGACTGGCCGTGAACGGGGAAATTTATAATACGAAATGCCTGCCGGAAGCTTCGTCGTTTATCAAGAAATACCAGAAGGGCGAAGACGCGGTGTTCTGGCTGGATCTGGCGTCAGCCCACTACTTGGAGCGATCGTTGGAGGAGCTGAGCTGAGCGTTGGAACGGCTGAATGTCGATGTGGTACTCAAGTCGGTTAACTCGCCAAACGTCCTCCAGCTGAGTCCCATCGAGAATTTCTGGGTCAACCTGAAGCGTAAGATCTACTCCAACAATTGTCGCGAAATCTGAGGAGGAATTGATAAATGAAACGAAGAAAGAACTTCAAACCATAAACCAAGGGCGTAGATTTTTTTGCAGGTAAGCTTATATAAAAACCTTCCATGGGAAATTTATCAAAAGCAATTATCCGTTTAAGCTATTTTTTTTATCACCATCCGAAAAAAGTCCACGATAAAGTTATTTTTTTTTCGGGCGTCCGGGTTGTGAATCAGTAAGTAAAATTACATGCAAATGGTCTTATCGACCAGTCGGTCAACCCCTCGACCCCCTAAAACCCCCTCCCAGTACCAATTTTTGGTATTTATTTCCTTTCCTTTGAAGGGGGGGGGGGAGGGGGTTGCTGTGTTGTGCATTGATCACCCACTATGTCTAACTACTTAAGATTTTAGAGTATTTAGCTGGACCCTGCCGCTGGTGATTATGCCATCTGTTTTGGAGCTTGAGGGCGATCTGAGAAGCCGCAGTGTTTGCAGCGTCCCAGATGTCGTGGTCTTGACACATCTTCTGGGCAAAGTTATAGTACGAGTCACTGAAGAAGTCTGCACATTATAGACGAAATACGCGTATCTGTCGAAGATAAGCAAAGGTAGTTGGAATTAAATGGAAGATACTAATTTTTCTTCTAATTTCTAGTTACAGGTATTCCACTAAACAGCTCAAACCCTCTAGGATTCATTGTTGGTTGATTATTTTTGCCCTGGCTGCTGGAAATCAACTGACAACGCTGTCATTTTTTCTGTATACACAAGGATTGCTATGATTGACGATGCATTGGTGGGTTGTTCAGTGGACAGTGGACCAAAATGCGAACTTAGCTGGAAAGATACATTTTCAGCCTAAGTTTGAAGTTTTGGAGCAAAATTGGCTTCTAAAAAGTTGTTTCTAATAATAAGAAGCAAAATATGTTGTGAGAAAAACTTTTTTTTCCTTAAAAGTGATCATCTTGCAATGTATGGTGAACTTTTAGACAATTATATTACCTATATTAAAAAAAATTGTCCAATTCTAAGATAGCCATTTTCAGCAAATCGACTTTAAATTTTAAAGTATTTTTGTTGGATCGATTTAAGGAATCGATTTTACAGTTTTTACAATTTTTTTTCATAAAAGACAATCGTTTAAAAGTCACTTATGCATCACTTTTTTGTAAGCCTTTTTCTTTTTGAGTATCGTTAATTAAAAAAATCGATCAAAAAACTTTAGCTCATTTCAAATGATATTCTAGATAAATTTTGAAATAACAAATTATGCAAAGTTGCTTGAAAAGACATAGTTTACACACCCACAAAGTTTCATTAGATGGTGAGAGGGTGCTGCCAACCACTGGATGAGTAGGTGTGAAATTCGTTAATTTTATTGTTCTAGAATCAATGGGAAGACAACTTTGCTGAAAACTTTGAAATAAGAAAGTTACAGCAAAATAACAGATTTTTATAGGGACACCCTAAGCTACGTAGGAAAAAATGATCTAATTCAGTCACATTAAAAGGTACAGAAAATTTGTTCAATCAAAGTTGCCTAAAATTATTCAATCTACAACTTTTCCGAGGAATTTCTTCAACTAATTTCGCATTCTGGACCCCTGTGCATTGTTTTAATGCATACCTTACATACAAGACCATGTGACAAAAAAATTACCTAAATTTATGCAATAATCAGTTACATACACACTTAATCACAGCATCCCTGTTCAGTATTTTTTTTCAGTTTTTGCACCGTGAAACACCTACATTAATGAACAATCGGCTTTCCATAAATAAAAATACAGCTGTTCAGTGAACCACGATAAAAGGGTAATGCATTTTTTGTAAAATAAACATTTAACGGGACGTCACAATGTTTCAGTAAAAATTATACCGGAATTGCAGTATGGAAACGTTCATTAATTACGTCACGCAAAAAGTGACTTTATATAAACCTCCCCCCCCCCTCCCCTTGTCACATTTTTTGTATGGACCTTCAATTTTTTTTGTATGGATCGTCACGTTTTAACAACCCCCCCCCCCTCCTCCCCACCTACCACGTGACGTAATTAATGGACGTTCCCTATCTTGTAATGTACTGAACTGTCAGTTGAAAATAAAAATTGCTGAACTCATCAGTACTCTAAAAACCTTGACTTTGCGTTGTTTTCAGGTTTGCATACCGTGCTCGTGCGTAGAATAATTTGAAAAAAAGGAATGTAACAAATGCATGAGAATAAAATGAATACAATCATTGAGCCACTTTTGGAAATCAATATAGGGGTTCAGGAATTATTTAGTAAGTAAACTTGTTCATAAATTTTTGTGTTTTGTTTTAGCTATACTACTTATTTTTTCAGCACAATGAACCATTTCCAACCAACATGAATGACTTGCACATACCTTATATGAGAGGCCAAATTTTCAGAGGATAACTCTGAGGCAACTATTCCATGGAACGGCATAGCGTCCATCAATAAAGACTTTGTTTTAAAAAGTTTTAAGTTGTTTTGCCAAGCAATGGTAGTTCTCAAAGCTGGTATTAACCGCTACCAGAGAACAATTTCTGAGAAAGTTAAATTAACTCAATCATGTTCATCTTATCTTTCACCCTTAATTTTGAACATTGAATAAACATTAAACATTAAGAAAACTTAAAACTGAAAAAAGGCTGACTTTTCCAAAGAAATAAACGAAAAAAAAAGGAATATCAAAAATTCCAGCAAACTGAAAGTAAACAAATAAATTACCGAAAAAGTCAGTAGTTGTGTTTGACAGTTCACTTGTTCTTTTACGAGGTTTTCAGCAAATCAAAGCAAATAGAGGGTGTTCCGATCAAAATTTGGTCAAACAGTTATGTGTGTGAATCGATCAAAGTTTTTATTAATAGGTCAAATTCTTTTTCTTTTTCAAGTTCAGCTAATAAAGAATACAAGAGAAATATTCAGCTAAGCTTCCAAATGCGAATTGCCGGGTCTTTCGTATAACACCTGATCAACCCCCAAAACCCTGCTTTTCTTTCATGTGAAATCGGTAGTTGCCCTTTGTGTTGTCTCTTCTGCAGCGTTCCCAGTTTCACATTTGTTTTTGTAAATTTTACCAAACTTCGGTATTGCTACTGAGTTGTTCAGTAATTCTTGACAGTTGAGAGTTCATCACTAGTTTAAAGATCGTTCAGTAAAAATATTTTTACTGAACTGCTCACCGAATACTCAGATGTTTAAAAGTCAGTAAAACGTTTACTGACGTCAGTGTAAATTTAAATTACAAACTGTTTTTATAGCAATGGAACGTTTTGGTCCACGGAGAAGTTGGCCGTCACCCAGGGAAGGTCCTTTAAAATACCGATATACACTTCGGTATTGATTTTGACTCCAGCATCAATGAAAACAGGCGGCATTTTCAAACCGTTGGACGCCACCAAGCCAAACATCATGACACCAGCCGGATGTTTGGTTTGAAATGAACCGGTCCGTGCAGCTATTGGCCACAGCATCGATGCTGAAAAGCTTTTCGTCGGAGTCACTCGTAGTTCCTTGACCCGTTGTTCCGTAATCAAGTGGCGTTTCACTCTGGCTCTGGAAGATGCATGCAGGTCTTCTTTGATGTTTCTCCGCATGGCTTTCTCCGAAATATTGGCATCCTTTGCGAGTTTTCTTATGGTACGCACCGGGTTGCGAGCAATTTTTGCACGGACCGATTTGATCACGTTCGGCGGACGTCCGCTTTCCGGCTTCCGCTGCTTAGGACCATCCTGCAGGGACTTTTTTATGCGGTAAATTGTTGCCAAATGGCACCCTACCACCTTGGCAATCTCTTTCGGCTTCTTCTTGGTGAGCAACAAACTGGTGATCACTTCTTTCGCGAACATTTTGACGAATTTGCAATAAAACAAATAGAATGTTTGGCTGCAACACTTGAAAGTAAACATAGACAAATACACTTTCGTCAGAAGTTAGTCACTAGCTACACGAATTAACCCAATACTCAAGTTTGGACATTTTCGCATTATTTTCTGGCGCACCCTGTAGAACGTTATATTTTATAACAAATATTTCAAAACGTTCTCTCCGATTTTTTCTCTCATTTGTTATTATAAAATTTCTCATGTTTTCGTTTCTTGCTCTTGCAGATACATATTGTACGAAAGCGATTCTCGATGAACAACAATAATGACTAAAAACAAACCCAAATTTTTTTTTTAATTTGTTGTCATTTGAAATGGGGTAACAATTCCTGCATGTTGCTATCTCCATTATAGCCCGGAAAATTTCCTCCCAAATGAATTGGTACAAACTGCAGTTATTTCAGCACTCCCATGACCCACTCGCTGCATCCTCCACAGCTAGAGTTGAGACCCCTGCGGCCAGATGAACAAGTTTTTATTAAACAATAAACATTTCCGTAATTAACAGTAAATGAAGATAAATTGAATCATATCCGCATTAATATTAACATACACAAACACCCAACTCTGTCGTTGCTTTCGCTCTGGGCAGTGGTCCGCAGCGAACTAGTTTGCAGCGCCCTCTGGCCAATAAGTTGGTCGGTCGCATCGCTCGTGTGGGATGCTGCTGTCCATAATATCCCATCGCCACCAGTAAACATGTTCGGTCCAGGCCCCGAAGCCCCGAAATTCCCCGGGAGTGAACAGGCAGGATAAGGACAGTAAGTTTGAAATTTTGTCACTCTCATGCCCGCATGTATGTGTCCCGTCATCGGTGGCTTCGGTTTACCCGGAAGGCTCGGATAACGGACGAACCGCTCTCGGGATGGGTCAGGATGGTCGAGGGGATGTAAAAAGGCGCAAAATTTATTACATTGTAGATAGCAAACTTTTATCGCCCGAGAGCAATAAATTTAAATTTTATACTTTTATTGTCCTGTGATGATGTCTCGGTTGCCGCCGGTCGGTGCCTGTGCTCTTGTTGCGTTTGGATCTATGCTGTTTTGTCTGGCTGGTTCCTGAACGCAGCGTGGACCGACCGTTCCGGTTCTGCAGTGCTGGATAGAGAGAGAACAAGGTGGCATAAGTATCTACCTAGCATATGGAAACTCTATCTTCCTGTTTGAATCATTTGGATGCATTGGAGTGTGTCTTTGTTTGAACGTTTGGGCCGGTTGGAGCTGCTGCAGAAGCTGCGTTTTGGACCTTGAGTTTTGCGGGTACATACTGGCACCGTAGTTCCGAATAGAGTGAGTAGTGTTTGTACACCGTAAATAGTTTTGGCAGTATTTGAATTGTTTTGTGTCATAAAAGAAATTGAATCCGTCAGCAACCAGAAGTTCGGATAAAAGAATGATTTTTTGATTATTTAACCGAATTTTCAAATTCCCATTTCATGGTATAGCTTCTAACAGCATGCTTCACTTTTATTTAAAATATCAGAAGATAAATAGGGTAGGCAGCATTGGAGATATTGAATATTGGCATAGAAACACTGAAATGTTTAAAACATAAATGAAACTTTTCATTATTCAATGATTTTCTGGTAATACAGGGTGCTGCAGAAAATAATGCGAAAATGTTCAAACTTGAGTATTGGGTTAATTCGTGTAGCTAGTGACTCATTTCTGTTGAAAGTGTATTTGTTTATGTTTACTTTCAAGTGCTGCATCCAAACATTCTATTCGTTTAATTGCAAATTCGTCAAAATGTTCGTGAAAGAAGTGATCACCAGTTTGTTGCTCGCCCAGAAGAAGCCGAAAGAGATTGCCAAGGTGGTAGGGTACCATTTGGCAATAGTTTACCGCATAAAAAAGTCCCTGCAGGATGGTCCTAAGCAGTGAAAAACGTTTTCAAATCGTAGTAGCAAGTGATCCACAGGGTACCCGGGTACACACCAAATTCAAATGATTATAACTCTGGCAATTATTGGCCGACTTTAATTTTTTTGGCACCATAAGATTAAAAAACTTATTTGCTTTAGGAAAATTGTCAGCAATGACCATTTGAATTCATCTGGTTCCTGTTAATCCGGGTTTCTATGGCAGAGTTCCGGTACGGAGACACAATATCGGAACATCTATTGAATTTCCAGGAATGGATGTCAGAATCTTTGGAATAATTCCTAGAAACTATTTCTATTCCATTGTGGGCCATATGTCGACTTGTTCCTGAAACGACCATTCTGTAACAGGTTCCCGTGGGGCCTAGAGTGGCCATAAACATATTTAAATGGATACCCAAGGTACCAAAACTTTTGTGTTTGCCTTTGTGAACCAAAATAAATCGATGCGTGTTGCTCAGCAACCACTTATCGGAAAACTATTAAATTGTTTTGGAATTGGATTTCAGAGTAAGAAGGTGGATAAATTCAGGTATGATGATGATGATGTAATACTAAAATCAATCACTTACCCTACTGTAATAAAGCAGATATTGTTTGTTCTCGAAAGTTTTGTATATTGATATTACAAACAACTTTGTGAAACATTAAATGCACAGAAAATAATAACTAATTCTAATAAATGTGTCAAAATGTGTCAAACTCCCTTTATTAAATTGCAAGCCAAAGCAAGCGTAAATAACGTTCTTGTTTGCAATCTTCCATACAGTATACAATATTGTTGGCAATTTTCCATACTACAGACCTAATTCCAGCGACAACTGGCTAAAACTTTCATGAGAGATCCAATTAATTCATGCCAAATCTAGCATTCCCTTTATGTGCATTATATTGTCCAGAAAACTAAATGGTTTTTCCAAAAATTCGATCATATAGAACACTATTGATCTTGAATTGAGTGAAACATACGATTTTTGTGTCTTGAGCAAAGTTATTTGTATGATGATAATGATGAAATACTACCATTTATTTAGCAAGGTAACTTTCCATAGCAGTGGAATTGTCTGAAAAATGATTTGATCAGGATTCTTGTCTGTGATCACCAAGGTCCTGCATGAAGAGCCAAAAACGTTTGGGCGGAGCAATTTAAATAGAGACACTCACGCAAAACCCGCGAATAAAGGGAAGAGAATCTCCTTCCAAAAGTAAGTTCACACTCGCAGAACTAGAATAGAGCCCTCGGTTGACAAAATAAACCCAATACATTGAGTCAAAGAACCCGCCTCGTACCGCGGAATGTTAACAATAGGGAGGAGGCAACCCCATGCTAGCTATCCAAATCGATTCACTTGAGTGCCCTGATGGTCATAAAATAATATATCATGGGGAAAGGGTTTCCCATGATATGTTATTTTATGAATATCTAGTATATTTTGTAGTGGTCATTTGATTGCTTACCTTGTGTTAGAAAATTTGACTGGAAGTAAAATTGGGTAGGGTTATATACCATTCTTTACTTATTGCTTCAATTTCCTTTTGATGTGGGGTCCAAGTTGTCATCAATGCATTGATAAATGGTAACATTAAATGCCCATGTGAGATATTCTTGGCAACATGCTCACAACGGCCGTTCAGAATGGTTCGACGAATACATGTGAGAGATTATTTCCAATTAATTTCCACTCGTTCACTAAATTCCATCATAGTTATAGAAGACAAGAAACATTTAACTACGTGCTACATTTAGGAATATTAGGTCAATGATTCCCCAACGTAAATTCAAGTGATCAGTGCATGCTGTCCATTTGGTTCAGGCACTTTTGAATTTTGATGTAGCAGCCTGTCCTCACATGAAATCTGCAACAACCAACTCGGCAGAACGCACCCATACACTTTTCTGAACCAAAAGGCAAGGGTCTCGCTTGAAATACGAGAAAGAAAATTGGCGTCCTCGTCAACGATGTTTGATTGTGATAATTCCATCTCTTCCGAACATGAGTTCCGGTTTTAATTCTGAGAGGGGTATCCAGCGTGGTACAGACAGGGAATTTGAATATATCCGACTATATATTTAAAAACAGCAAGTGTGGCAAAAATGTGTGCGTTTGCTTCGAAATACTGCCTAACAAAAGCCCTACGCTCAATTTCAAACTACTTCTATTCAATTTCATAACCAACCGACCTCTATCGGACCTATCGATACGTTCGATAATTCTGTTCACTACTGGGATCCCATGATGCTGGGAAGGTTTTTCCAATTTCAAAACAAGCTAACTTAACTTTGTAAACCCCTAAAACTACTGTTACAATTTCAGACCTGATGTTTTAAATGACCTAATACCAACAAGTTTATCCTATGATGTCTGTAGACGTATCAGTATATTCATTGATTATGTTTGAATAGTTATCATAGTTTTGTGTAGCCTAAAATGCAACGGTTACTACTGTATATTTTAAGTTCTGAACATAAAAGAGTTTTTATGAACTTTTCATAGGTTATAAAGCTAATGTTACGAGTGTAGATCTAACTTCTGAACTCAAGGGAAGTTTTGGTGACCTAGATCATCCCAAGATATCTCATTATATCTGTTTACCTGTCAGTAGACTCACTTAAGTTGGTCAAATATATATTGTTACTTTGTTTGATTCAGAAAGCTACAGTTAAAGCTGTAGATTTTGAGTTTTTGAATTCCAGGATAGTTTGGATAACTTAGAAGATTATCTTATAAAGTCGTTGATCTTTGAAGGTATTCAATGAATCTGTGTCAATAGATTGTTTCATAGCCCAGAAAGCTCTTTTTACAAATGTAGGTCCTATGTTCTGAGCTCAACGATAGTTTTGATGAACTTTTCCTCCACGACCCTCTCTCTCACACTGAAAATTTAATTTCGATTGTATTACGAAATCGAAGGTGGGACTAACAAATCTATTCGTTGTTTTCTGTAACGAAATTGAATTACACTTTTCCAGATGCTACCTTCATATTCAATGCCACACGCGTAGTTGTAAAAAGCACGAAGCATTTGTTGACACAGAAAGAACATTCCGTCATTGTACGGAAACAATACAAAGTACTACGAATATTTTGTTCTCAATAAAAAAGAAACGTCTCTCTGATGGTTGCATGATTAACTAACAGATTTACTATATCGATACAGTATGTAAATGAAAAAAAAAAGCGCAAACAGCGAGGAGTTGTATAGCACTTTTATTAATTTTTCTGACTAGAGGTTCGGACCTGTATTTTTGGGAAAAGCTGTTATTGAGTCCGTGGTTGATCTCACTAAGCCATGGTGCCTCGTTAGAAGTTCCTTGATTAATAAGTATGAACTTATAACTCTCGACATCGCTGTAATTTCTATTTTGGGATAAACAAATGATTTCAGCCCACCCCAGCAGCAATACCAACATATATTACTATGATTGAAACGAATTAGCTATTGGTTCTCAAAATTAATTTAGTGAATTGTACAAAAAGCATCTGCGTTTTGAAACCTGAACCAATTTATTATATATAATAGTAAAAAAAAAATATATAGCGCAATTTACACAATGTGCACTAAATTAACAAGCAGAGCAACTTTTTCGAAATCAAACTTAAAATGCCAAGTAATAAACATCGACATTGATAGCAGCTTTCTTCTTGGTTCATGCGAGTGTGCTCGACTTTTTGTGGTATATATTTGATTGATGAATTTCCTATCTATGAACCTATTCAACTTATTCTTGTTTTATGCCATTGACATGCAAAACAGTAACCGAGTGCTTATGTATGTATTCTATCCGGTGATCTGTTTTGTAACAAACATTCAACCATCGCATATAAATTCAACAATGGTTTCGGCGTGTTTTCCTCCCAAAGAGACGGAAATTTTTGTTGAGGTAGCTGATTCAATGAGTCCACCTTTGCCAGCCGATCTGCCAAATTTGAAAGACCAAATTTGAGCTAGTTCAAATAAACATTTTCCGTTGATACACTTTCTAACTATAAACTTTGTTTCGTAATCAAGTATTATTTGGCTTCCGAAAGCTATAACATTGGTTTAAATATTAAGTTTTTTGATTGCCAAGAGCTGAACATTGAATTGAGCATAGCTTTTTTCAAGTTTCAGCTAGCGGGGAAAAAAGCAATCAATGCTTGTCTTATAGCTAACATTACAGGTTAGAGATATTTTTTGGGATACGTTATGTTAGCTAGGTTGGATTCTTGATTAAAGGGAAAAGAGTGTTAGAAAATTGTCAGTCTTCCCTATTAAAAAAAAATCTCATAGAAGGCCTACTTTTTGCACTTCTTTGCCACATATTGTCACAAAATTGAGGTAACTTCGAGCATTTTCATTGAGGCAAAAAAGCTTGTGAGATTAAACATAAATAATAAAAAAAATTAACAAATAATAAAATATAATCATATATATAAACGTACCCCCTTTCTGGCTAGCCGATGCAAACAACTCAACATTTTTATACCTTCACACGACAAGCAGGCACGAAAACTCCTCTAAGATAATAATAAATGAGAAAACGAGAAGAAATATTAGTAATTTCCATTTAATTCCAACTAACTTTATTACTCATCTTGACAGATACACGAAATTCGTCTACAATGTGCAGACTTCTTCAGGTGTCGTGTACTCGACTTGATGAAAACTTTCGGAACCTGCCATACATCGTTTTTGTTGTCGTCTAGGTAGTAGTTCGAAAAGCCATCTCAAGTAACAATCCTACTGCCTTTTAGCCTCTGTTTAAATTTATAAGGGTTTTAGAATTGCAATAGACATGCTATTTTGTTTAAAAGCAGCTTTCTACACACTTAGATTTTTTTTTCAGAAATCTGTAAAGTTTTACCGAATTCTCAACAACTGAACGTTTGGTAATCCAATATAACGGATTTCGGTGAAATTTTACCAAAATCCGTAAAATCGGATAACCGAACGGTCAGTTGTTGAGAATTCGGTAAAACTTTACAGATTTCTGTAAAAAAATCTAAGTGTGTATGGTGCGAAAGATGTGTCGTTAATGATTTTACCTTAGACTGTTTCTTAAACCTTTTCTAGCAGGAAGGTTAAGTCTAAAACAGTCCAGCTTTAAAAAATAATTGATGAGGAACTCTATCCCCTCATACAACCGTTCAGTGATTCAATAATAAAGCACCTTCATATTTGTTTAACAGAGCAATGATAAAATATTTCGAAAACACACTTTGTCATTGCAAAAGCCAGCATTAAGCCATCTGGATTCTGACGAGAGCATAAAGCATATACGGTAGCAATGTTGTTATAATACAATTAAACGAAGATGGATGCGTATTTCAACGAACTAAGAAGAGTGAAAAAACATGTTTAAGCGAAATGCGAATCAAACCTTATTGAACATTCTGAATAGTAATTTGCCAACTACCCACCAATTAAGGTCGTTTAAAAAACTAATTCCATTTAATTCCAACTACCTTTGCTTATCTTGACACATACGCGTATTTCGTCTACAATGTGAAGGCTTCTTCAGTGTCTCGTACTAATAACTCGACTTGTTAAAAACCTAAAGAAAATTTTAGATAACCGACAGTAAGTACCTTTACTGAAGTCGAGTTATTAGTACGAGACACTGAAGAAGTCTTCACATTGTAGACGAAATACGCGTATGTGTCAAGATAAGCAAAGGTAATTGGAACTAAATAGAAAATACTAATTTTTCATCTCTTTTCTCGTTACAGGTATTCCAATTAACAGCTCAAACCCTCTAGGATTTACAACATCAGTAATTATTCCGCCCACATGCTATTAGTTTGAGGCATGTTTCGCCTTGCCTGCGGACTTACTTTTGATGTGGCTTTGAACTGTCAAAACTCTTTTCTGGCAGCAACTTGGCTACCATATAAGCTGTTTGACAGCTATATGGTTTTGCATATAGCATATTAGCGTCGCAAAGAAACAGTTTAGCCTCAACATTATTTTCAATAAGGCCATTCCAGAACATAATTTATTTCTAGATGATTATTTCATGAAAACAAAACCGCATTTTCAATAATGGCACAAAAGTAAATGTTAATGCCGCTGCCATTTTCATTTCAATTTTCATGTTGGGTTATACATTTATTTAAGGGTGCCCATAGTTGGGCTTCGAATGGTGGGTTGACAACTTCGAAGGAGGGTGCGACCGACCTCTGGTCCTCACAAGTTCCTACCTCACGCCTTCTCGAGTCATATGATCACAATATACGGCCAGCTGAAATATGGAGACGCTGGTTGGCTTAGCCTGGGCAATGTTGTCATTTTGGCAATAGCGAAGTGAGGGGGTGCGTCCTGTAAATCATAACATAATTTTCCATTCTCATATCTTTAAGGTCTTCCAGGTCATGATTGTAAAAAATTTAACATTTAAAATTCATTTTTTCTCATGGCTCATACATTGTCTAAGTTTTCTGGTTCATAATGGATGCGCAAGTTTGTCTACAATTTCAACAAACCAGCAATCGGCACACATGTAATTTTCAAAAATAAAGTTATATATTCTCCGTTCACTATAAATGCAAAATTTTCAAGCAATTATTTAGCATCTTGAATCCATATCGATAATCAAAATTGATAGTTAGGAATGTCTAATAGTTCATTTCATAGACGGAATATATGAAATATCTGGTGATGGGTAAGAAGGGTTGAGTCTCACCATCGGTGGATTAACTCGGGTTTTGTTTTTGTTTTCGAACTGTATTTGTGCAATGTGAAAAATAAAAGTAATGTGTAGTAACCAAAATAAAAAAAGATTTTTGTGAGGGCCCCTAAAATGTGGGGGGCAGGTGCCTGGCCCCACTTCCCCCTACATTCGGCCCTGTTGACGAGGATCGGTTAAAACCAGCCAACTACCTGCCAGACATCAGGAACTTATCTCTTAGTATTCTCTAAATAATAATCAATGTCCTCATTTGTAGATCGATCTCTTGATTCATAGCAAATTGATTAGACTAGGATCCACTTTTAAAAAAAATCAGCATAATATACTGCAGAATTTGATACTCTTATCTTGGGCCGAAATCACATTCAAACTTACATACTCTCTTCCAACAGTGCAGCATTCACCCTAAACAACCATAGTGCGGCATCATCGTCGAAATGCTCTCTCACTTCCAGAAAGCAGAAGAACGACTTTACAATATATTTATTACAAATATTAGTTTCTGTCTCGTTTACTAGAAAAATGTCCAAAACGAGCAACTTTTCACTGCACTCCTCCCCACTCGTGCCATAATCCCGTCTCAACTCTCTCTCTCTTTCCTTGGGGCAGCACAATCTAAGCATGCACATTCGAACGTAAAAGTCACACTTTCACACAGAGTTTCCCCCCGTTCCTGCAAGAGTTGGGAAATTGGATCGAGGAGACATATTTCACACTCCGAAACGCCACCGGAAGCCAAGTTCAGCCGGAGCAAGGAGAGAAAGTGTGGACCGAACTGAACAGCAACAGCTTGTTAAAGCGAAATTTGAGATACGTTCGTTAAGCAAGTTCTAATTGACTAAAATGAAATATTAGTTTGCTCAAATTTATGCACCGAGTGGAAAATATATCTATGTACGTTACATGTGTTTGGACACAGTTTGTTTTATATTCGGCAAAAGGATTTCGGTGTGTTTGTGGGAAATCGGAGATCTCACTCGAATACGACACCGACAACAGCAATCAAATAATTAAATTTTGAAATGCAATCCACCGACGACGACGACGACGAGGACGACGGAACGGCACGGTTTGAAATATGGCCAAATTGGTCTTGTAGTTCGGTCACGTATATTTGGAGCCAGATAGCGGCCTAAAATACAAACAGGTTGCGTGGCCGCTCGGACGATTCCGGATGATCGTTATCCCAATGCGACAATTTTCAGCTAGGTTACCACGTCGACCGGAAAACCGGAACCTAACGGAGATAAATTTGTATTACCTTAACCCAGGCCACAGGGCGATAAAAACACCAAATTTCACAACACCGGCCGCCCGCATGTTGCTCGCAATGAATACGTGAGTGTGTGTGTGCTTGTGTTGTTTTTTCCAAGCCATATGGATCGCAGCAGCAGGCTTTGGAGAGGTTGCCATCGTCACCGCCGTCGGTTTGTTTACGACGAAATGGGCGCAAATAGCCAGAATCTGAGGCCATGGTGACTAACCGCATCGCAGCAGGCCTTTGGCTACTATTGAAGTGCGGTTGAGATGCCAGGTAACTATCGTTATTGTTACTGCTGGGCAGATTTCGTTTGTCCGGCCTGACCGGTGAATGGTCCGGTCCGGCCTTTGGAAATGCTGCACAGTAATAACCATAATATTTATTTAGGCGTGATGAGGTTGACTATTCAGTTGAGGCGAAATTTTGTTGATGAGCTGCGGGAATGGATGGCGAAATCGCTGACAGGAAGTTGTTTAAATGAACTGTGTGAAAGGATGAATGTGATGATTGTTGGCGGGAGAGATGTATATCTTTCCGAAATGTTATCAAGATGCATGCATTTTAAGCTGTGGATGATCATATTGGTACAATTTTCACAGAAGCATACGGTTTCATCTACTATACAAGAAGAATTCAAGATGTGGTTTATCAAATGTAGTAAATAGTAAAATACTATAACGTTCTTTCGCTTCTGCTTTAATCTTTAAAAATTGAATACAAACCTGAATAATAAGAAAGTAATCGAAAAGAGATCTGTCTACAAGAGCATCTATCGGTGCACGAGCTGAAGGAAATGCTACGAACTTAACAGAAATTTCAACAACACTAACAGGTTAGTTTATTCTGCTGAAATAAGTGACAGGTTTACTCCACTATTAAAGGGTGTTTCGATCAAATTTTGGTCAACTTCAAATTTCCTTTCATCGTGCATTAACAAATTTTGCACACCGCTCATGTTGAAGACGTGTGCGTGTAGCATCATGCCCCTATTTTGATTTTGAGATTAGCTCTTCACTTATTCAAATGTCGTCGAAGGAAAAGAAGCAACGCATCAAAATTTTGCACGTGCATGGCGAAAATCCAAACGAAATGGTTGAATGTGGCTAAATCAACTGTTCCCAATGTTTACTAAAGGGTGTTCTGATCAAAATTTGGTCAAACAGTAATGTGTGTGAGTCGATCAAAGTTTTCATTACTAAGTCAGATTCCTTTTCTTTTTCATGTTCAGTTAATACAGAATACAGGAGGAATTTTTAGCTGAGCTTCCTTTTAACCCAAATGCGAACTACCGGGTCTTTGGTTTAACACCGGCCATATGATTTTGTACAGTCTCCTTGTCCACTTTATTCGCCGCAGAACGCCAGTTTGCCTTGATCTGCTTCTCGCTCAAAACATCTTTTCTAGTCTTCTTAAGGTTCCGCTTGACGATGGCCCAATATTGTTCGATTGGGCGGAGCTCTGGCGTGTTAGGAGGGTTCTTGTCCTTTGGCACCACTTGAACGTTGTTGGCAGCATACCACTCCATGTTTTTTTCCGTAATGGCAAGATGCCAAATCCGGCCAAAATAGAACTGATCAACTGTGTCGCCTCAGGAATGGCAGCAGACGTTTTGGTAGGCACTCGCTCAGATAAATTTCCTGGTTGACGGATCCGGCCGCAATGTAAACGTTGGTCATCAGTCCCAGGTACAGATGGCCTGCCACACCAGAAATTTTTGTTCGCGAACTTTGACAGTTTATTGTGCTTGAAAATATCTGCCACCTTTCTCCGTCCGGTTGCCGTATAAAACTCCTGTCCAGAAAACTGTTTAATGTCTGCCTTGACGTAAGTTTCATCGTCCTGTACCATGCAATCAAACTTCGTCAGCATCGTCGTGTACAACTTCCGCGATCGTGCTTTAGCCGATGTGATCTGTTTATCGTCGCGATTTGAAGCCACTCCCATCTTCTTTGCAACAACTTGGACGAAGAGGTTGGGGTTCTGCCGGTGTAACTCAAGATCAACAAAATAAGGCAAGTCCTATGTAAAATGTTCTGGAATTCGATTGGTGCTAGTTTCGTTTACCGCACGGCTCTCACAACGAAGACATGGCACATTTTCTCTGATTCCCCCAATATTTTCGAAATAAAGAAAAAAAAATCATCATTAGTAAACTTGGACCGCTCAAACGTTATCTAATGAATTCGTGAAAATGCTGTCTCCTGCCTACTTTATACTGTTGAGGTGCTTACAGCTTATGGCACGAATGAATGCAAGGAACTTCTTTGCGTTAAACCTGATCATCCCTGTCTCTTTTACTCACATTTTGACAGTAACCGGTTGTACCTTTCCTTGGTATCTCTTCAACTCTTACCGCAAAATGTAAGGTTAGTTCTTGAGTCAAACCGAACAAAGTAAAGTCTGAGTCACCCAAACATATTAGGGGAATCGGGGTAAAATCGACCGTATGTTCGTACACAGAGCTGTGCGGTAATCAAAACTAATTTCAATCGATTCCTCTGCAAATTTTACAAAGGACTAGCCTTAATTTGTTAATCTTGAGTAACTCCGACCAAAGAAATATATGATAAACACAAACCTATTAGGAGAATCAGGGTAAAATCAGCCATATCTTCGTTCACAGAGCCGTGCAGTAAATGAAACCAATTTTAATCGATTTCTTAGAAAATTTTACAAAGATCTAGCATTATTTTATTGATCTTGAGTTACACCGAGCAAAGAAAATTGTGAAAAACATGAAAATATTAGGGGAATCAGGGTAAAATCAGCCATATCTTCATTCACAGAGCCGTGAGGTGAATGAAACCTACGTCAATCGGTTCTCCTAGAAATTTAGTTGATCTTGAGTCACACCTATCAAAGAAATTTCTGAACAACAAGGAAATATTAGAGGAACCAGGGTAAATTGAGCGCATTTGCTCCTCAATCAGTTCTGCGTAACCAATGAAACCACGTTCATTCGATTTCTTAGAAATTTTTCTTCAAGTAAAGGTAACATTTACAGGTATCGTTCCCCTCCGAACTGAGATATAGAATTCTTTCGCGTTTTGGGCACTTTTGTACTCACTGCTTAAGACTTGCTGATGCAGAATCGGAAGGGCTTTTGGTGTCGATTGGTAACTGTAGATTTTTTTATTTTTGACATTTTACACCAAAGGGTGCATTCGTGTCTCACGAAAAAAAATATTCCGTTAATCTATTCATGATCAATATTTCCAGTATTATTTTCTCTACTCCATTTCGTCCTTCTCAACTCTTATTTTTCACTACTTCTCTACTTCTCCCTCTATTGCTCCGTTGGTTTGTTTCAATTTTTTCTGTTTTTTGCTATAATTTTACTTTTCTTATCACTGTTCTTAGCCTTCTTTTTAACAATTTTCCTCCTTTTTTCTGTTTCTGCCAATCTTCTTTCATTTGTTTCCTTCTGTTTCTCTACGTTTTCAAATTCATGTGCTTAAGCTCTTCCGTTTCTCTTCTTTGATATCTATTCGTCCACTTTGTTCGTTTTGTTTGTCTTCTTCTTCGATTGTGAAACGTTTCTCTCATTCACGTTGTCTTCTTCTATTTCACTGCTTTGTTTCTGCCAGTGTGCCTCTTTCAATTTCCCCACATTTCATTTTTTCCTTCACCCGCTTCGGGTTTCTTCTTCCAATGATTCCGTTACGCTTATCTATTTCGGCTTTTTGCCTTCTATTGCTCCGTTGATTTGCTTTATTTTCTCCTGCTTCTTGTGATTATTCTACGATTCTTATCTCTGTTATTTTTGCTCCTGCCACTTTTCTTTACGACTTCTTTACGTCCACTTTGTCCGCTTCACGTTTCTTCTTCTGCGATTGTGTTAGGTCTATCTCATTCACGTTATTTTCTTCTATTTCACTTTTTCATTTTGCTTATTTCCACTGCTTTGCTTCCTTGGTTGTTCCTCTGCTTTTCTTTTTTTACTCCATCCACTTCGGTTTTCTTCTTCCACTGATTACGTTATGCTTCTCTTCTCCAGCTACTGCAACGGATTCTCCGTTCCGGCCACTGCTATGGCTATTTCTGCACGGTTCTTCTTAAGTTTGTGTTCTTCCGTACTCGTGTTCATCATTGTTTCTTCTTTCACTATTTTTCCCCAGTTTTTCTTCATCGACTTCTGTTTGTCCATCCGGTTAACACGTTTCACTTCTTCATCGGCTTCTTCCATTCTGGTTTCGCTACAGTTTGGAAAACAGTCTTGTTTCCCTCAGAACGTTCAGCACTCGTGTTATTTGCTCCTCTGTATATCCCAGGGCTTCTGTAGGCTAGTCCCAATGTTATTTTGCTGCCTTTCTGTTACAAATTAATTTTAATCGTACCGCAACATTCAAAATTGGTCCGTGGCTTCTTCTTCAACAGGAACGAGTGTGTTAGACGTGTGTGTCCAATCCTTAACCGTGTAAGAACACGCTGGTCGGCCGTTCTCCCGCGTTCCGTCCACCTGCATCTTCTCCTGGAATTGGTGTATCGATGGCCTGTTCCCTCCTGGCTTCATTGGCTAGTCGATCGGCTTCGGAATTGCCACTGATTTCGGCGTACTCAGGAATCCAGCAGAATCGAATAGGTTGGTTCCGCGCTATTTCTTCCACTTCTTGGATCCACGGGTGTCGAGATTTTCCCGTCTTCAATGCCAGTAGGTAGCTGACAGAATTCGATAGAAGCAACTTGTTATTCTGGTTTGGGATCGTGACAGCCATGCCTTTTTGTCGTATGCTTCCGCTTTTGGAAGACTGTAGGTGCCAGCAATTTCTACGTTGAAGAATGCCCCTACCGTTTCTTCAGCCTTAGAGCCATCGATGTAGACGACAGTCGATCAATGGAAACGGGTGTCCAGCAATGTATTCAGCTCGATATGGCGGACTTTCACCGGAGGGTCACCGGCTCTGTTTCACAAGTTGACCGAAAGCGAGGAGCGCTGTACCTGACAATTCTTCGAGGCGGTTCGAGGCTCGTTGAATCAACGGAAGGGTGATGTTGCCACGATTCTTCACAGCTATTCGGATGGCAGTCCGCGCTGTAGACTGTGCTGCCAGCAATTCGGACGGTAGGGTTCCCGCTTCGGCCATGATTCAGAGTGTTGGACTGCTCCGGAGGTATACCGATTCATTGAATTGTAACCGAACCATTGAATTATATGGAGGAGCAAGAGTCTGCAAAGTTGCTGGCCCTCCTCGGCCTATGCTGTAGGTCAGCTTTGCGGTTACTTTGGGCGATCCCACCTGCAGCAACGATATCCGATTGCCACGTGGAAGCTTGGCATCGATCATCTTTAAAATCCGCAATCGAGACTCACTCGATTTCTTGACCATCTGACAGTGTGGTTTGAATATTAGGCTCCGATCCCAGGGTAACACCTAGAACCTTCAGCCGGTTGGTCCTTGGAACGGCTGGATTCGCTCGATGGTTGGGTCACATGCAGGTTCCCGACGTTCATTCGGAATACAATAGAAGATATACGACTTCGTTGCTGACAAAGCGAATCCCACGCTCTTCGCCCATTTGTTCATGGCCTTGACGGCGGTCTTCAGCTTGCGATTGAGGTCTTCACATTTTGATCCTCGTAGCACGAGAAGGATGTCGTCCGCGTACAACAATATATAGACTCCGCTTGGGTTGCATCGCGATTAGAAACAACGTCACGGATAGGAGCGAAACCTGTGGCCTTCCATTTTCCAGCTCGTGTTCATCAGACATGTGTCCTCCTACAGACACCTGGAATGTTCGTTCCGAGAGATAGCTCCGCAACATGTTTATCATGCGACTACGTATTCGCCAAGTGTTCAACGTGCGCAGATTACTATGTCGCCAGATCTAAAGAGACTATCAGTGAGGGTTCGCCTCTGATTGGCAGAGATCTCTCCAGCTCTGCATAGTAAGTTTCGATACCTCATCCTGCTCGAAACGCGTGATGGCCTTTGTCAAGCCGTTTACTGGATTCTAGGTGGGCAATCAATCAACGGTTGATGATTCGCTCAAACAGTTTTGCCATGCAGCTGGTGAGCTAGATTGGTCGAAGGGCAACGGGCCGGAATCGTGGCTGTTCGGCTTCGGAATGGGAACAAAAATAGCATTCCGCCAGCTGGTGGGGAACTCACCCTTGCGCCAGCTTTTGTTCAGCAGCTCAAGTAGCGTAATTTTCACAGACAGAGGAAGTCGTTGATGCGTTGGGTACCCTATCATGCCTGCACCTGTCGAAGTGCCTCGCCCTTTGTCGAGAGCCCACAGAAGTTCATTTGGAGTGATATCGATGTTATAAACATCTATGGACACTCGTTCAGCAGCTGTCTTGGCCATCTGAAATGATGGAGGATAGCTGACGGTCACTGATCTCGCACTGTAGCATTTGGCCAGTTCTTCTGTTGCTTCTGCGGAGTTGTCTGTGAAAACGTTCGATCGCTTGAGTACCACCGAGCGCTGCTGACGGCTGCCACAGTTCGGCCATCATGCTGCTTGGGGAGGTTGCCACCACGAAGTTCTCCCACGATTGCTCCTTTGCTTGCTGGATAGTTTTGTGTGCCACCGCTCTGGCTTCCAGGAATCTCGCTAATGCTTCGGGTTGTTCAGGATGGGATTGCTGTAGTCTTCGAAGGTACCGCAGACACTTTCATCGCAGACGGATTGCCACCTTTGTTTCAGGACACCACAAGGGTACCGGCTCTTGGTCCAACACGGCTGCTAGTCCGCGGTATGGATTTAGTCGCGACTGTTATCAACTTCTAGGTGAAGCTGTTATCGTCCCAGTCTATATCGGGGTGAATGGTTTCGGCGGGGATGCGTTCATACAACGGCAAATCAGCACGAGCGTAGAGCCACTTTCGCCGTACCGTTCTTGAGTTCGACGAACCGGGTATGGACACCGTTATCGGAGAGTGGTCACTGTTGTGTGTGTCCGACCTATTAGCCAGATTCTCGGAACAGATCGTCAAATCAATAGTCGATTTTGTTAAAAAATTCCAAAATCCCCCAAACAACCCTGAACTTTGTCCTATCGAAAGATACATGGCAATAATTAGGTGGCATCTTAAGAATGTTGAAAGAAAAGCAAGCTCTGTTGACTGCTTTCAGAAAATTAGGTCTACACACGGCCACCCATTCTAACGCAGTTTTGAGTCGTTTTTGACTCATTTTTGTCATTAGTGGAGTCACTCAAATTTGAGTAAATGTAACTGGTGTTACAAGTCGACAAATCAAAAACATCGACTCAATGGATGGATGTTTTTGATTTGTCGACTTGTCAACTCCAGTTACATTTACTCAAATATGAGTGACTCCACTTTTGACGAAAGTGAGTAAAAAACGAGTCATAACTGAGTTAAAATGGCTGGCCTTGCAGCACAACGAAAGGTTACGGAGAAAGTTGTACAGAAGAGAAAGAGAAAAGTCCGAGAGCTGTTCAGAAATGAGAAGTAAATATTAAAACTCACGTGAATTTGTCCATATTTATGTTGGTTTTGATTCATATGAAGCAAACTTTTGAATTTGTTCTAAAATGATTATTTGACATTGAGAAACAGGTGCCCACTATCTTTAACGAACAGCCACTACGATTTTCTGAACGATGAAAATGACGTCATGATAAATTTAACAGTTCGAGATGATTTCCTTTAATATTTTCAATGTCTAGTTTCACTTTCAGATATAATTCTCTCGTAACAAAACTTTCGGTTGCTTTCCAACTCTTAATCCAATAAAAAATTTCCGTACTTAAAAATCCAATTCGATCCACCTCCGAACCACCCCATAATTCCATCGCATTACCTCATCACGGCAATCTCAGCAGCCCGTGCATTAACGGGCGATGACTAGTCCAAAAAAAATCGAGTAACCAAAAGCATTTCGCACTTTCGTCGCCATTGACGTCGTCGTCATCGCAGTAGTCGGTGCTTCAAAGTCATACAAATTGCCCAGTCACGGTTTCTTAATTTCGCCATCGTTTCCTGGCCGGATCTTTGCGGTCGTGGGATCGCAGGAGGTGGCCCCATCCAGCACAAAAGTGAGTAATTTTCAAACATACTTTTTAGAAGTACCGTCTTGTGACATAATCCATCAACCGAGGACACCGAGCGCGCACTTTTGAGTGACAGATTTTTTTTTCACTCTTGATTAATGAATCATTTTAGGTTTGGGATGGAAGTCACGCGCATCATTCCCACATGCACATTAATTTGTAATGAATTCTGGGAGAAATGAAATGAATTCCGGTTGTTATTGCCCACACTCCACCAATTGACTGCGTGTGTAAACGGGTGCCTACAAAGTCTCAGCAGCACGAGAAGCGGAGAATGGTTGATCTAGACGTAACTTTTGCAACTCTCGCAGCTCGCAGCTTATGTTATCATTAGTCATGCAAATTACTTCCAGTTAAAGAGAGTGACATGTAATACATTAAAAGCTTTAAGGAGGAATGTAATCTAATGTTCTCATGATTGACAGACATTCCCACTGTCAAATTGTTTTGGAAAACGAACAGCTTCAAAATGGGTTTGAGCTTGCAAAGCAGACAACTTCTAAACTTCTGAAAATTTCATGAAATTCTAAAAAATGAAAAGAGAGATTGGTTACTAACATCTTGTCAGATACGCGTATTTCGTCTACAATGTGCAGACTTCTTAAGTGCCGTGTACTAATACTCTACATGACACTGAAGAAGCCTGCACGTTGTAGACGAAATACGTGTATCTGTCAAGATAAGCAATAGAGGTAGTTGGAATTTAATTATTAATCTTTCTTCTCATTTGACAGCTCACTAAACAGCTTGCACTCTCCAAGATTCATAAAATTCATTACCAAATTGGAATATCCTGAAGCGTGAAATTGATGAAAACACCTCCTATTGTTAGAAAACGGAAATAAAACGCACTGGTGGGGTAGAATGACCCAGTCAATAAATCTTCAAAGCTATAGCTTCAATGGAATGATAGTTTATCAATGTTTAAATAAAACAGCATAACTCATAATTTTGTAGTACAATAAGGTACTAAATACACAAAATACGATCAAAATTGAAGAAATTGTCATGATTGTACCTCACATATAAATAATAGTGTCATTAAAATAAGCGTTTACAAAGCGTTAATATCCATGGTTTACAATAAATTCATTTCACATATATCGCACACAAGAAAACTTCAATGTTTAGACAAATCCATGTTAACCTTAAACTGGGGTAGAACGCACCGTGGCGTTATGTATACGTCTACACGCTTAGAAAAAAGTACCCAGTGGAGCAGTTAAGTTCCCAACGTTGGGTATAAATAACTTACTCCTGGTAATATTCTACCCAAAAGTAAGTAATTTGAACCCAATGGTAGATAAACACAATTATAACCAACGTGCTTCCCATCCTTAACTGCTCCTTTGGGTACTTTTTTCTAAGCGTGTATATAATGAGGAATTGGCTACACATTTACTCATTCACACTCGATTTTTGAGTCAATGCATCACAAGATCTTGTAGTGTACATGATATCCACTACTAGGCGCTTGAATACCCAACAGAGCAAAGAGGACGTGGCGATATGTTTCAACTTTACACTTCTAATGAGTAACTTTTTATAGCAGTGTTTTAACTTTTTACAAGCGGTGCATGCTATCCCAATAATGTGGTGCATCATATCCCAGTGTTGTGGTGCGTCTTACCCCTATTTTGGGGTGCATATTGAACAATTAAACAGGCGTTTTACCCCGGTGTCGTTTTGGGATCAAATTGGAAAAGGTTTAAACAATCATGAATAAACATCGTTTTAAATTTAAATCACATTTTATCTACAACGAAAACATCGTAATGCACCATACTCAAAAACTTATTCGTAAATGTCAGCTTCCATTCCATTCGTACATGTCAGCTTCCATTCACGATGTTGCTTAAACGGTGCGTTTTGTACCATCCTCCCCTACATATCATACATCATATATCACATGATCACATCATTTATCAAGGTGAATCCTGACCATCGACCCCTACTCTACAATTATAGAAAATCGTCCTTCCTGTGGCCTTTGTGGGGATGCGGAGATAAACACTATCCCTAAACAGCTAATGTTACACTAACTTTCCTTCCCTATTCCCAACTGATGGCAAGGACGTGGCCGGCGCCGTTATTGATTATTAGATAAATTGAACCTTGTACAGTTAGACTGATTTGTTATTCCCAGCCACATTCAGTTGATTCATTGTGCAATTTCACTGATTCTGATCAATAACAACGTAATAGCCATTGATACGTGCAGTCAGTCAAGCTGAGCTATAGCAAATTATGCTTCGTCATGCAAGTACTGAACAGCTTTGTCGCAGACGGTCACTCTCTAGAGCTTCGTTTGACAAAATTAAACTTCAGCGCAATCTGGAACTAATCTGATATAGCCTTCTCTGTGGCAAAATCTGATAATATGAAAATGATAAAAGACGACATGTTACATTTCAAAACACTCATCTCTGCCGAAAAGCCTGGAACTAATATGATAATGTCAAAAAACGACAAATGTCATAATGAAAAACTTTGTCGAAGACGGCAGCTCTCTAGAACTTCATTTTACAAAGATAGATTGCAGTGCCATCTCTGAGGAAAGATCATGAACTTATATGATGTCGTCAAAAGGCAACAAATGACTTTCTAAGAAACTTTGCAGAAAACGGAAACTCTCTAGAGCTTCATTTTGCAAAGATATACTGCGGTGCCATCTCTGCGGCACGATCTGGAACTAAAATGAAAATGTCAAAAGCTAACCAATGACATAGTTACTGAAAAACTTTGCGCTTCATTTGGCAAAGATAGACTGCAGTTCCATCTCTGCAGCATGATCTGGAACTAATATGGTGATAACATTTAACGACTTTGTCGAACACGGCAGCTCTCCACAACTAGTCTGCAATGTTTTATAAAATATATGTTGAGGTGCTGAAAAATATAATATATGTTGAGGTTGAAATTTCTTAATTCAAGATAGGGTGTAATACCCGAGTAAGGTAATATTGCTCTTATGATGTGTGTGTGTGTGGGTGTGTGTGTGTGTGTGTGTGTGTGTGTGTGTGTGTGTGTGTGTGTGTGCGTGTGTGTGTGTGAGAGAGAGAGAGAGAGAGAGAGAGAGAGAGAGAGAGAGAGAGAGAGAGAGAGAGAGAGAGAGAGAGAGAGAGACATCACTATGGGGCGGTTGCCACGAAACACCTGGTAGATTATACACTCATCAATTGAAGCCGCACATTCCAAGATTGCTTGGATGGAGCGACTATGAGTGTTTGTTTTCGACGGTTTGTTTTCGGCGATAACTCCAGAACGGAACAACTTATCGACCCAATTTAAAATCACATTTTTCAGACCTGTCCAACGCTGCTCCACAAATCATTCTCAATTGCTTTGGCTTTCAACCCGGAACCGACTGCCCAGAGAACACCACCTCCCGTTGATTTTCGGCTGTTAAGGTTGAAGAAGTCGTAATTAATTTGGGCAATGATGATGATTGCCTGCTTCTTTTTCTTCTTCTTTCTGTCAAAAATTCTTTTTAGCCATTTTCGGTAATAAATCATGACCTTCCATTTTTCTATGCATGTTCACTGAGCATTATTGTGTTTTTCTCACTTTTAAAAAGACATTTTATTAAACAAAACACTATGAATTCACTTTAATCTGGTAGTTTTCAAAAACTTGGTTCACTAACACAATACACCAACACAAACTCGCCATTTGCTTCTCGAACTAACGCTATTACAAGGACCCATCATTTGATTTTTTCATAAATTATTCTGGTTGATTTCCACATTTTCACAACTTTTAAAGAGATTCACAGCTCTCGTGCTGGATTTTTCTTCCTAAGAAAATTCACTTTTTGACCTCTCATGCACTTTTAAATAAGAAAACTGCTTCCGACATTTCCAAACGGGAAACAAGCCAGGCCACTGTATTGTCAATGTAGCAGGCAAGCGCAACTCATAAAATCACTCGCGCCCCAAGTAAAAATTCACGATTCATTTGAGCGCATTGCAACTTCGAGATTCTCAACAATATTAGCAACACTTTCGACAGCACACACACTACGCTTCAAGCGAGCCAGAGAATCATCGATCATCGGCAGTTGCCAGATTTACATCTTAATATTTTTAACTGATTGGTTTTGGCATGTTCAAAAACTGAGATACATCTGTACAAAATATGTTGTTTCAGATGTTTTCGATGCCTTATGATATATTTATGGAGTTACAAGCGAAATATTTGCTAATTTGCTATGTAACATAATCTACCATCAGCAACAATGTTGAAAGAAATAATGTTGTTCCCTGAGTTGGCAACAATGCTCGTCAGCTGATATTTTCGCCCCGCCCAGTTTCCTCCTATTAATTTGTAAACAATCTTTGCACAGACCGAGCGTAACTTTGTCAATAACTGAAATTAATTCCGGTGAGTAGTTATACCGCAGAAAAGGAAAACAAAACAGTTGGCGTAAATTCGTGAAGCAACGAAGCGGTTTGCACGTGAACAGTTGAGCGGGGCTGACAGGAATAATATCGCTGGATCGATATTCGACACTCATCAAAGTGTTCTGTTTGTCGAAGATCCAGTGAGTAGTGATTGTTACTAAAAACGTGAAGATGAAAATTTTAAATGGAATTGTGTACCATTATCAACTGGGTTTGAGACCCCTCCCTTCTGGAAAGGGAGGTACACAATTTACAAACAAACACAATTTTTTGCATAACTCGAGAACTAATCAAGCAAATGGAACCAAATTTGGCATGTTGGGGAGTTTTGAAGGTAAAAAAATGGTTCAATGGTAGTCGGAGACCTACCCCATTATGAAGGGGGGGCGGTCCCATACAAATGAAACACCAATTTCAGCATAACTCGAGAACTAATCAAGCAAATGGTACTAAATTTGGCATGTGAAGGTTTTTGAAGGCAATAAATCTTTCTGAAGTGATTTGAGATCCTCCTATTTCTGAAGAGGAGGGGCTCCCATACTAATGAAATACAAATAATCAAACAAACGGAACCAAATTGGGCAGTTGGAGGTTTTTGAACGCAGGAAATGTTTCTATGGTGGTTTGAGACTCCTCCGCCTTATAGAAGAGTACATCTTCAGCAGGGTTGTTTCCTCAGTGCACACATTTCAACAAAATTTTTAAAATTTTCGATGCTTTTTTCGGACCTTTTTCTTCATCCTTGACTTGTAAAGCTTATTGCTTTCATAATGAGCGTATTGCCTACTCACAACTTATTGTTCTAGATGCAATTTTAAAGTTGTTTATTGAGAGCTTTCGATACCTTCACAATTCATGAATTTATATATGGTGTGATAAACACAATAATACTCTATGCCCAAGGGACTTGGAAAATTTCCAACGTGTATGGATTCCCGCTTTCAGCATCATGCGACAGAAGGGCTATGAATTAAGCAACTGATCTGAGAAGCAATCGGACCGATTTTAGATGATAATCGCAGTGGCTACGATTTGGGACGTCTTTGAAATCTGGGTGAGCTCTTTCCCTTTATACCTTTGTATATCATTGCCAATTTCATTATTACGTAGAGCTGAACTCGTACAGCTGACACTTATCATGTTGTCGAGTTAATTCGTTTGAAAATTTTGTTTTTAAAGCTGCGGCCGCTGATATCTATTATTCTCGGTTATTTTGATTCAAATTTTCACATTAGTAGTATTAACAGTGATATAGTATCAAATTTAATAAAAGGTTAATTATTAGGTACACTTCCTCACAATCAACAATCAATAATTTTTGTAACCTGTTAACATTGTAGTCGACATTTAATTGCAATATTTGACAGTTGGTGAATTGTTTGGACGCTTTTAACTTTTAGTCGGCGCTCATTAATCTAAATCCAAACAGAAGTAGTGATGTGGGCGAGTGAAGTATGTGTGAGTATGTGTGTGTGTGTGTGTGTGTGTGTGTGTGTGTGTGTGTGTGTGTGTGTGTGTGTGTGTGTGTGTGTGGTGTGTGTGTGGGGGTGTGTGTGTGTGTGTGTGTGTGTGTGTGTGTGTGATGGAGGGGAGGGGGGGGAACATATAATTTTGGGTCGGCACTTTATTCTTCCTTTTCAGAGAGCGAGTAATGGCGCTATAACCATATGCCATAGGGAACTAGGACTATAGTTAATGCTAAAGTCCCAACCGTTTGAAGATAAATGGAGCATCACTTAACCCTCTTAGACTAGATGCTCCCAACGACCATTTTTTTAATACATTTTGTTCTGTGCACCAAACAGGGCATTCTGTTCAACTGTTCTCTCCGACTATTCATTTCCTTTTTCCTTTGATTCCCCGTGTCTTCTTAAGGTTGATACCAAATCCTTCCTATCACCAACGGTTGCATGGCCGTGGCCAGGTGAGCGATCGAGGAGTGTCTTCGTGGAGATTTTTGCGTGAAGAAACGTATCAGTAACTGGGTTCGTTTCATGGTTTCAGCGTAATGTCTTTAACGAATTATTCCTCATCGTAGCTCCATCCACGAGGTGTGCAACCGTCAATGCTAATGCTAATGCTAGAAAGAAAAAATCATGCTTCGACCTGCAGAAAGGCAGCCAAATCCACGTTTTAGGATGACTACGGAGAAGTGGCACTGGCTATAAACGAAATGATTTTTGATTTTGCTTTTTTGTAATCCATGTTAAATTTTATTATTGAATTAATCTTTCAGCATATATGGCAAGAAAATCCATTTATCGAAAACCGACAGGCAAGCAATTTCATGTCGTGAGCTATTAAAATAAATAGATATTGCAGTAAATTTCAATACTTCCCACGAAAACACATGTCTCTAATACGGATACATGTGTAGTGGTAAGCTTAAGACTAGATTTTCATTTTCATTTTCCCACACATATGTTTAAATAGATTTACCAATACAAGGACAATTCAATCATTGATTCTGAAAACTAATTACGAAGTCTTCAACCTTAACAGAGTTACGATCACATCGGAAAACATCGTATTCGGATCAGAAAAGTTGATTGGAAAGTGTGCGGAAATCAAGCCAAGTCTCGGTGAGATCAATAACATCATAGCAGTGTTCCAAAACAGGTAAACGATAGTCTTCAACAATTTAGTTCATACCGCCCTCGTTCTGGTAGTAAATCGTGACGTTTTAGTTACAGCTGCGTGAAACTGCGTATGCCTTTTCTGAGAGGAAACTTTAGAGGATCTTCGTTTCACTTCTATCCACAGGATCGAGATGGTTTCGATTATCTGAAGCAGCAACCGACGGTGCTTCATCATAATTGTACTTACCCCGAAGCGCAGGGTGGAAGACTCCTTCTCTACTTCCAACCACAGGGCCGAGCCGACTATGAAGAGCGCTGGCTGCAATAGGTAGGACTGGGTTGGAGAGATTGGCGACTTCCGTCGTGCTTTCTACGGTGCGTCTCGGGTCCCTCAAATCATTTTTTGTAATAGAGCTCTCTATGGTGCGTCTCGGTTGTAACGGTGTCGAAAGGGCGTTCGTACGAGGTATCAGCTACATGCAAGGTAGTGACATTAAACTCAGCTATCATCGAGCGTTCCGGATGGAGGGAAGGTATTTGTAAAAAGGCGAAAGATTTATTCGACAATTGAAGAGTGGCCAGTGTGGAGGGCAGGTAGTGTTTTGGCCAGAGCTGGTAAATCTCACGGCCATCATGTGACGATGATCAAACAGGCCTTTTAACTGTCTCGAGAGAAAATGAACTATCATGAACTTTCTTGTCATTCTCACACCATCATTCGGTCCTGAGATTTTTTCCCATACGATTTTGTTTCAGAAATATCCTACTAGTATGCATAAAATTAGCCAAGAAATCATATGTTATCGACAAAGCGGAAATTGTTTTTGAAGTTTTGTGATAAATCTCACAATTATACCAATAAATGTAAGTGTAGGAGCGATGACCAAAATACTGTCACGTGCTGTTAAGATGAAACAATCAATGAGAATTTGAAGAAAATCTCCATCATCGTTTGCTCGTCCGGTGAGATTTTCAGACGTAAAGGGTGATACGGTCAAAATTTGGTCAAGGGAAAACGCGTGTAAATCGGTGAAATCGTTTATTTAAAAAATCAAATTAAAATTTCTTTTTCAAGTTCAATTAGTATAAAATTCAGGAAAAATATTCAGTTAGGCTTCCGTTTTTCCAAATGCGGGCCTTACGCTTGACCCCTGCCATCAGATTTTGTACAGCCACCTTGTCCACCTTCTTCGCCGCAGAAAGCCAGTTTGCCTTGAACTGCTGCTCGTCCTTAGCAGTTTTTTTGGTCTTCTTTAGGTTCCGCTTGACAATAGCCCAGTATTTCTCAATTGGGTGGAGCTCTGGCGTGTTGGGAGGGCCGGCCAAAACAGTACGGAACAACCGTGTTTCTTCAGGATAGGCAGCAGACGTTTATTCAAACACTCTTTCACGTAAATTTCTTGGTTGACAGTCCCGGAAGCTATGAAAATGCTGCTTTTCAAGCCACAGGTACAGATGGCTTGCCAAACCAGATATTTCTTTGCGAACTTCGACAGTTTCGTGTGCTTGAAAATATCTGCTACCTTTCCCTTCCTTTGCCGTATAAAACTCCTGTCCCGGAAGCTGCTTGTAGTCGGCTTTGACGTAGGTTTCGTCGTCCATTACCACGCAGTCAAACTTCGTCAGCATCGTCGTGTACAGCCTCCGGGATCGCGCTTTGGCCGTCGTATTTTGTTTATCATCGCGATTTGGAGTCACTACCTTCTTGTAAGTCGATAGTCCGGCTCGTTTTTTGGCTCGATGCACGGTTGTAGACGATACACCCAGCTTATTTGCGGCATCTCGGAGAGATAGGTTAGGTTTCGCTTGAAACTACCGGCAACTCTCTTTGTCGTCTCAGCGGCTTCCGGTTTTCGATTTCCCCCGATCCAGACTTCCTGGCTGTCGAAAAACGTTCCCAAACTCTTTAATTACATTTGTAACGGTTGATTTGGCAACTTTTAGCGATTTTGCCAACTTTGCGTGCGAGTAGCTCGGATTTTCGCGATGCGCGAGCAAAATTTTGATGTGCTGCTCTTGCTTGGACGGCATTTTGACAACTGAAGAGTGAATTCCAAAATCAAAATAGGAGCAACATTCTACACACACACCTTCAAAATGAGGGGTGTTCAGGTTTTTTAAATGCAAAATTGAAAGAAATACGTCAAGTTGATATTGACCAAATTTTGACCGTATCGCCCTTTACATTTTAATTTACTGTTGCCATGGTCACTATTTGCTGCTTGATGTTGATTTTAAAACAGCAATACGTTTTTATTTTTGCTGGCTAAATAATTATTGCTCCTGTGTAAGGGAGTTAAAGACAAATGGAAAAAACAACAAACAAGAACAACAAAGAACAACAAGCAATTTTTAAATCATCTAAGAAGTAAAATGAATAAAACAATTTCATCAAATATAATGATATTGTGAGTTATGATACAGACACATCAGACACAATCCGAATGGCAAACAGCTCAGATTTGGAAAAAGGTCCATTTGCAAACCGGAATTGAAAAATACATTAGGTAAGTGCAAAAGCCTACCATAGATTCCGTCGCAGCTTCTTTTGTTCAACTAAATACTTCTAAATCATAATGATAATTGAACATATAAGACATAATAATTGAAAGTATATATGACCTATTAGGAGAAATTATTTTTAAAAAAAATGTGTTAAAATATAAATCCCGAAAACACCAGTAATGATAAAAATGATAATGATGGTGATAAAAGTAGATATAATACTTGCAGTTTCTTCAATGGTTACGCATTAAACACTGGCTAGACTGATCAGTTATAACATGTTATAAGCCTATCTTAATGACAAATTTCTTGTTTAAATTATTTGGTTTAAACATTATAACATGTTAAAAGTCTGAACACAGCATTAAACGGTCAATTCGAATGTTTCTTAGTTGGTAGTATCGCCACAGATGGTGCACATAGTTGATTCCCTTACGTTTGACGTTAGCACACTACCTCCATCTGTTCCAATGACGTCTGTAGAAGGTCTGGGGCAACGTACTGCTTGCTTGTATTGGAAGCAAAAATAATGTAAACATTGCTGAGCCGACGAGTGATGTCGTAACACTATTGAACTTTCTATTGGCGGGCATAGATTCAGATAAAAATTGGTTTAAACGATTATTATAAATGCTGAATTGTGGAAATAATCAGGATACAAATGCCATTTATTAAGCAAAATCATTTCCTCCCGATAACATGGATCATTTATTGTGAATTTAACTGAGGTAATTGAATTTTTGCAACACAAACTTTTAAACGCTTAGACTTGACAATCGAGTAGAGATATAGAGTCAAGTTTCCATCATCGGTAGACTGGGATTGGTTGAAAAATTAAGTTTTATAGCGGATGCAATAAACAATCACGGAGCGAACGAATCAAAATAAATAGTATGACGTAGCAATTTGCGAGCTTTTGTGTAGCGTGCGCAAGGAGTGCAGTGATATTAGTGTCATGAACGAATTTTGCTCATTTCACTAATATTTTTGTGGCTACTGGGCCAGACCTTATACAGACGTCATTGCATCTGTTCAGTTTTATCACCCATCACAGTGTGCTCAATGGATTGCGCAGATGTGTTAGTGACGATGACGTGTAGTGCAAAATTTTCTATGTTTTAGTTCGGTTTATCTGTGATATAAAAGTAAATAAATAAATGGAGATAGGTTTAATCTTTTTTAATAGGGTGGGTATAATTTACTTTTGAAGTACAAAGCTCGAAAAAGTAGTGTGCATTTCTGTTCAATATCATGCACATAAATGGAGCGTCATAAAACATAAAAATTGAATAATACATCGTGTAATGTTGTAGGACATTCCATACAAATGCAAAAGTTGGTCTTTGTTAGAAATATTTTATGCAAGTTGCTGCTTCGCGTGGAATGATAATTCATTTTAGATGCTCTAATATTTACATCACAAAGAAAATTCAGATTTTTTTCTGTGTAGTAATTTTGAGGAAACAAAGGCGGCCGATCACTTGGAGACACAATGAGCCTGGAGATAAGGAGCGTATAGGCATTTTCCGAGGGTAACATGGAGTCCCTACTTATGGTAGTATTCGATTCCATACGTAAGAGATGGGGTTTATAGATGCAATTTTCATATCCATCCATCACATTTCAAAACAAGAAACATCATATTTGAGAAATTTATCGTAAAAAAGGGGTTTGCTGAATATTTTAACCAAGAAGCAATCAACTGTATCTATCAACTAAACCATAAATATAAGCTTTAAGGTTGAAGGATTCATCATAATTTTTTTCCGTCATCATCAAACAATCTAAAGCAGTTTTTTCGTTTGTTATTAAATTTCTGGAAATAAAAATGTATTCACTGTGGTCCGCATGGCGAGCAAAATACAGTGAATACATTTTCACGAGCTATGTTTTGATTTTGAACGAAAAAACTGCTTTCTAATTTTTGATGATAACTGAAAATTGATGATGAATCCTTCAACCTTAAAGAATATATACCTCCGTATCAAAATACAAATAATCTAAATTATAAGGTACAGTTAGATAAGTCCAAAATCGATGGGAAAGACTCATTTCTTATACTTATCTAAAAAACTGCGTTAAATACATAAAACGCAAAATAACACTCAATACTCCATTAAAAACGTAAACATGAAATAACAAAAATATACAAACAAAACTATTAAATGAACCTATTCAATACCGATAGATAAATCGAAGGTACGCAAGTTGACAGCTCCTCAACTTTAACTTCAAAAAGAAAATCTTTTTACCCAAACATTTAATTGCATAACAATAAGTTTCATTCTAGTTTTTTACTAAAGAAAATGGATTTATATTTTGAATTTAACTTTTTAATTTATGTATCAGAAACTTGACTCTGTAACTCATTATACTTTAATGGTTGTTTTTGAACAAAGAAAAGAAGTTGAATTAATCAAATAAAAACTAAATTTTGATTTAAAAAAACAAAACTGGAAAGAAATTTGTACAAAAACAAACTATAGACAAACTATAGTGACAATTGTGCGAATGCTTCAAGCTTAGGTGTCACCTTAAAAATATGAAACAATAGTGTAGGCTGGCATACAATCTAAGAAATAGATGGAGAAATGTTTACAGAATCACACATATAGCGAATATGACATAACTCGCTCTCTTGTTACGTCTTTACATCGGAAGAAGTCTAATTTGGTTAAAAAAAATTTACAGCCTGTTTAGGCATTCCCAGACATTTCATATTTTTATCGAAGACATTTGAAAAATATATCTGGCATCTCTGATCCAAAGTGGTTTTTTTTCCAAAACGTTTCATTGAAATCTGAGAGGGAACTGCCAGCATTTGATGGAGTTGACGTGAAATGCGCCAATATAAAGCTCTGATCTAAAATTCAAGCATAGAGGAACACGGTTTTTTTTTAATGCATCAGTCTAATCCATTAAGAGGTCCAGAAATCGGGATACTAGTCCCATATGGCGATTATGAGCAACAATCAAGATCACCAGTAAATTGCATTTTATTCAAATAGCATTTCGGTTTCAATGGCGAATACCATCTGTACTTTTTACCAACGGATCAAAACGAATACACCATGCAATTCAGTCCTATTTAATACACTCGTCAACAGCTGTTCATTCGAAATATACCAAGCCTCGCCTGTACATCCGTGCTATCTTAATGCTGGCCATCAAAGTCCTTGAACTTTTACAACCCAACAAAACAAAAATCTGCAAAATCCTCATCGACATACATCGGCACCGCCCACCCGCCCGCGCCTCCATTGCCCCATTGCAGTATGATACCGAGAGCCAGTTTCGACTTCCATCCGTTATCCCGTCGTCAGTCAGTCAGTCAGTCAGTCCGTCCGGCCGGCCGACGTGGTCCCACACTGACTGGGGGAGGTGTTTTATGACCGTCAGACGGATGGAACAACTTTATCTACACGAAATTTCATCAAAATTTTTCACTCCCCCTGCTGGTCCTCACCCGGCAGGACTTTTTCGCATTTTTCAACCCCCAGTCCCCCCCCCCCCCTTCCTCATGTATGTCCCTCAGCTGTGTGTTAAACTACACAATGGAAAAGTGGCTTTCGTTTGCGCTTCAACAGCTTGTCCTCTTGTGCCAAGGTGATGGAAGATGGTGGAGCAGCGGGGGGGAGGGCGGCTGCCTCAATGATGCTCATAAATTTAAGCACATACGAGATGATGATGATGCTCTGCTTTCGGAGAGTGTCATTCATTTTTTTTTCGCTCATATACGAAGTTCGTTTATTTTTTTCAATGGATCTGTATGACTGGCGGATGGATGGTTGGATGGAAAAAATAAAAAAGAAGAAGCAAGTGCAGAGTTGGAGTGGCTAAAATTTCACATCACGCTTGGCTTGGAGCGAAAAGTGGTGGAGCTTCTTTGTATATGCATTTTTGACAAGCTCGGAAAACCAGAAAATCGTTTTCCATCCAGGAGAGTGAATCTGGATGGGAACATTTGCAAAATCTGAATATTTTATTGCAGCACTACTCTGCGACTGCTGGCTCTGTGTTCTGTGATGAGCTGTGATAAACGATCGACAATATCGACGTAATTCATATTTCATTCCTGGAAAAGTAGGCCCTGAGAACTTCGTGGTCTAGAAGAAGAAAAAAAAAACCGTACTCCTTTCATTTGCCTGGCGGCGGAAACATCAAGGATAAAAGAGTCAAACCAAAGCCCCAGCAGAATCAGAACTCCAACAGAACCGATGGCGGCATTCAAAGCGATTGTATAATCTCCATATTATACACAGCGAAATGTGGATCCGAGGCGATAAAAGAACCTTTATTTTAATTTCATTCCTGTCCAAAAGATTGTACTTAATTACGACAGCCATTACGAGTACGGCCACGGCAACGGCCCTAAGAGTGTTAGTATGTACTAACAGATGGAAATTGTTTGCGTTCGTGACCCCTTGCTGCCTTGGTTTGGGCAAATTTCCACCCATGGAACGAAGTACTGCTTTTTTTTCGGACGGCTCACGGATGGCGTGACAAATTTATCGTGTCCAATAGTATATATACATAGAAGTGAGCTGCATTTTCGACTGTTAGACGGTGGATGGCGGTGAGTTATGCTGTTTTACGAGCAGGTTTATGTTGCCATTAGGCGATCCTTGACGTTTTGGGAGTTCAAACGTGGGAGCTGCATGCAATAATCTACGCGTGATATCTGTTGACCGTTGAGTGCGCTTTAGTTGTGGTAAATTTTTTACTTGTTCTCCGAAAGTGATACGTTATTTTTCTGTAAGAATAATCACCGATATGGGATTGTTTTCTTGGGTGGAGAGGGTATTTTCTTGACGGGAACATTTGACGACTATACATTGACTTTAATTGTCACACTATCATGTAAATGTAAACTCTCAACTTATAACTGGAAAAGTGCATTCAGAACGTTACCCAAGCATTGGCCCAATTCGAAAAAAAAATGTTTGAATTAATGAGAAACAACTACTTAAAACTTTGCTTTATTGCAATCAGCGAAGACCAAGAGGTAGAGTTTATTTGCAACATGTTTTTCTAATTGTCAAAGTTTTGCAAAGAAATTTCATGCTTCTGATTGCTTAAATACCTTCTGTATTAGAGCAGCCGCACCGGTTGTTGTACTTTAGTTGCGCAAAGCGCTTTCATTTTAACTTAGGCTGTGTACTAATTCGTGAAGTAATTTCAATTGAACTCAAACCTGACACATGGAAAATGGTTTCCACGGCTTGTCTGGTTCTTTACCATTTGGGAAAGAAACACACTAGTGTTGCCAGATTAGTGGTAATGTAGCCTAAAAATGCTTCTGAAGTTCCTCCAGCAGTTCGTATCGATGATCAATGGTCAACTGCTTACTTACTTTACCAATTAGACCAAGGCCGGTGTGGCCTCTGCTGTACATAGAAGTTGTCTCCATTGTAGTCGGTCCATGGCTGTATCTCGCCAGCCTCGCCGTCTGCAGAGAGTCCGCAGGTCGCCTTCTACTTGATCGATCCACCTTGCTCGTTTAGCATCTCCTCTTCTTGTACCCGTCTATTCGTTTTTGAGAATCATTTTAAAGGCACTGAAAACTTATTTTCGTAAAGTAGCTTTCACGCGTTTCGTAAACATGGATTTTGTACATTGAACAAATGTCTCGTATATTGTATGAAACATTCATAATGCTTTTTATCTGGTGAAATGCTATCATTACACCTTTTTGTAAAATGCACGAAATGAACTTCGTGATGACCAGCCAATCGCTGTTTCTCTTTTATACCGTACTCATGTATGATGGTGTTGCTGCTGGTATGGGCGGAAATAATTTATCAATCCCGAAATAAAAATCAAACCGCTGTCGTGAGCTATAACTTCATGCTCATTAATCAAGTATCTTCTCACGAGTCAGCATGGCCTAGTGAGATCAACCATGGATTTAGAATCAGCACTTTCCAAACATTCAGGTTCAAACCCCATGTCTGAAACAATAAAAAAACGCTGGACAATTCCACGTGGTTGCGCTTTTTTTGTCAATTACATTTTGAGTCGATAAAGTAGATCTGTCAGTCCTTCATGCAACCACCAGAGAGATGTTTCTTTTTAATTTGTGACAAAATATTCGTAACTCTTTGCATTGTTTCCGTACAATGTACGAATGTTCTTTCTGTGTCAACAAAAGCTTCGTGCTTTTGACAGTTGCGCGTGCAATTAATTACGAATGTATCTTCATAAAAAGAACAAATCAGTTTCGTTGCTGAAAACAACGAATGGATTAGTGAGTATTACTTTCGATTTTGTAATATAAACTAAAATTAACTTTCAGTGAACTGATGCAATTCGTGGTTCCTCCGCCTCTTCCACGTTCCGTCTTCCATCTGCACTCCGACGTAGATCGTACGTGATACCATCCGTTCAAAGACACCAAAGGCGCGTTGGTCCTCCAACATTAATGTCAATGTTTCGTGGCCGTAGAGAACTACCGGTCAAATAAATGTCTTGTAGCTGATCAATTTTGTAATTCGGCGAACTATGTTCGAACTTAGCGTGCTTCGGAGTCCAAAGTCGGCACGATTTCCAGCCATAATGCCATCTCTCTGCTGGTGTCGTTATCGGTGGTCACCAATGAGCCCAGTTACACGAATTCGTCTACTACCTCGATTTCATCATCACCGTCAATCTCAACTCCTGGTAGGAGGCTAACATTGTCTTCTCCCGAGCCTCTTCCCTTCATGTATCTTGATTGGTAAATGACTGAACAATGCGTACCATTGCACAGTGGTCCAGAATGCGAATGTAGCTGGAAAGATACATTTTCAGCCTAAGTTTGAAGTTTTGGAGCAAATTAGTCTTGCACAAAGTTGTTTTTAATAACAAGGCACTTCTTTTGATGTGAATGAAAACTAGGGTGGTCCGTATTTTCGGAGAAATTGAGAGTCTTACTTTTTTATTTGCAGAATTAAAGGCATACATTATTCAGAAAAGTTGTAGAGTAAATAATTTCAAGCAACTTTGATGCGAATGATTTTTTTGATGATTTTTTCTGTACCTCTTCATATGACCGAAATAGAGCATGTTTTCCTACGTAGCTTAGGGTGACCCTTAAAAAAATAGATATTTTGCTGTAACTTTTTATTTCAAATTTTTCAGCAAAGTTGTGTTACTATTGATTCTAGAACAATAAAAGTTACAACTTTTAGTGTGCTGAAATTGTCGTTATCGTATTTCAAACAAAAGTTATTATGGTTATTGTAAACAAAAGAGGCTTTTTTTTCAAATGTTGGTTTTTCAAGTTGAGCAATCCAACAAAATATTTCTTAGCAATATTTAAAAAAAAATTCAATATTGCATATCATGTCTGAAAACTGGAGATAGATAATTTTTTTAAATTGAGTAAAACAGATTTGAAAAGTTCGTAATTTTATAAGAAAATCGTTGATTATTCACTAACAAGGTAAGAGATAACAAGGTAAGAGACATTGGTAAGATTTACACGTCAAAACTTTTATCTCTTTAAGTTATAAAAGTCATCTGAAGACAACGTTGTTGGAAAATTTTAAATAAAAAAGTTAGAGCAAAAAACTGTTTTCATCTGTAAGGACCCTGGAAGAAATGCTTTAATTCAGTCATATCAAAAGGTGCAGAAAAAATTATACCATCAAAGATGTTTGACATCATTTATTCTACAACTTTTTCGAATAATGTATGTATGTTATGTATGTTATAAGAAACAACTTTGTGCAAGACAATTTTGCTCCAAAACTTCAAACATAGGCTGAAAATGTATCTTTTCAGATAAATAAGCATTCTAGATCACAGTTCATTGGTACTTTCCGTACCTGTAGGTATAAAATAGATTCTACTGCTATCCTTAGCCATTGTCCAGTAATCCTATCCCTTCCTCCCTGTAGTGAAGACTGGAGCATAAAGCTTGCTTCAGATAGAATCGGAACAAAAACAATTGACTGTATTTCAGCTATTTATTATTGAATTCAAGATCTTTTTTATACAAATGTAGCCTTTATTTCATACTTTTAAGAAAAAATACGGATAAAATTATTCGTCACGGTTTCGAAGGAATTCTCGAATTTTTCCTGTAACACGGCTCATTAGGCGGTGCACACCTTCTTCGTCCATCGTTTTAGCTATCTTATTCCACCAGGTCTTCATCTGAATGATGTCTTTGACAACCTTTCCCTTTGCCTTGAGTCTCTTCTTTATGATTGCCTAGTATTTCTCAATAAGGCGGAACTGGGGGCAGTTGGGTGGGTTAAGGTTTTCGGAACAACCTGGACCCCTTTCTCTGCATACCATTCTTGAACGACTTTGCTGTAATGACAGCTTGCCAAATCTGGCCAAAACATTACGGGATGGTCGTGGGATCGAATGAACGGCAAAATTCGTTTTGGAGACGCTCTTTTTGGTATAGTTCCGACGTCATTGTCTTATTTGTAACGAAAACTTTCGTTTTTTGCCACAGCTGCAAATGCCCTGCCAAATCATGAATTTTCGTGCAAATTTGTCGGCAAAAACAAATTTAAATTTGGCTGGAACATCCCCGAGCCGTTGCCAAGTAAAATTTTTGACCTGGGATTTGCCCGAAGTCAGCCTTGACATAGGTTTCTTCGTCCATCAGAAGACACCCGTCGAACTTGGTCAGCACCTGGTCGTATAGCTTCCGAGCACGGATTTTGGCCACACTATTCTGTTTTATGGTCCGATTTGGCTGTTTGCTAGCTCGATACGACTTGATTCCTTCCCGGAGTCGAGTTCTCCTCACGGTACTATGGGCAGCACCGAATTTTCTGGCCAAATCACGGTCCGAAAGATTGGGATTCCTCTTAATCGTCTTCAAAATCTTACCACGCAGTTTCCGGTCGACAGTTCCACTCCGACGATTGGCTTGAGGCTTCCGAATCGTCGTCAATGTTTCCTTATACCGTTTGATAACGCGCCATAGGGTATTTCTGGGCAATTTCAGCTGTTTAGCTAGCCTAGATGCAGACTACAATGGATTTTCCAAATAACTGTGCACAATGTTTTCCCCTCTTTCGGCTTCCATGTTGATTGTTTACAAAGTACAGTCGATTTGCGGAATGTCAAAAATACTTACGTGAAGCTGATAAAATTCCCAACACGTGGGCGTCAAGAACTTCCAAATCCGTCCACCAGGAGCGCCACAATATGAGCAAAAGTTTGTTTCAATTCTAAATGAAGCAAGCCTTATGATATAGATCACTGGTTCCCAACCTTTTCAGCTCCACGGCCCCTTTTGTGAACAATTGGATGTCTCGCGGCCCCCTGGAAAGTACCGTGAATAAATTTCGTTGAGATAAATAAAAACAATTGATTTGATCTGTTACTGTTAGATATTCGTTTTATTTCAAAATAACATGTCAATAACAGGAAACAACTGATTCAGTGCGATTGTTGCACCTGCTTTTGAGCAACTAGTTTCGTAATACGGGGCTGTGTTTGCGACAATGCCAATCTCATATCATCCTCAACGTTCAATCTGTTTCTGGTCTTGGTCTTTATTTGGAGAAGAGTTGAAAATCCGCTCTCGCAGAGGTACGTAGAAGCAAACGGGACAAGGATCTTCAATGCCAGCAAAGCAACTTTGGGATACGACTCGTACATGATACACCAGAACTGGTTCAAATCTTTTTCACGGAACAAATCACGAGATGAGGAATCATTTCTCAGGTCCAAATATTCGTCCTGTATTTCGTCAGGAAGACTAGCCACATCCAGCGAAGAAGAAAACGGATTCCGGACTAAAGCAGCATCTTCTTGCGTTAGCTCAGGGAAGTAGCGCTCAAATTGTTCATCCAGCGAGTCAAGATGAGAAATAATTTCTGATTTCAAAACCGAATCCAGCTCGTTCGCTCCTTTGTCAGTCGTACTGCTGAGCCTATCGAACATGGCAACATTTCAGAACCAACCTTTCGGCGCCAGTTTTTCAGCTTTGCCACGAATGCTTGAAGGTTGTCTTGAAAGTGAATTAGATTGGTTTGCTTTCCCTGTAGCTTCAAGTTCAGTGAATTCAGATGTTCAAAAATATCTGCTAGGTAAGCAAGGCGCATGTGCCAACCATCGTCACTGAAATTAGCAAGCAAGTCGTTTTTCCTTGATTTTCCAAAACATTTTGATCTCGTCCTTCAATTCAAAAACTCGGTTGAGAACATTCCCTTTCGACAACCAGCGCACGGCAGTGTAGAAAAGAAGAACCTCATGATCTGCATTCATTTCTTTGCAGAGTTCTTTGAATAAACGAGTGTTTAGAGCCCCAGATTTAACATAGTTCACAATTTTGATGACCGAATCAAGTACCTTTAACAATGGTTCCGGCAGGGTCTTGCTGGCAAGGGCATATCGATGAATCATGCAATGAATACCTTTGGCGTGTGGAGCAAGGTCTTTGACCTTTTTCTGAAATCCTGATTTCTTACCAAGCATTGCTGGAGCGCCATCGGTGCAAACTCCACCGACTTTTTCCCACTGTAAGCCACCCGATTCAAAAAATGTCTTGATTTTAGCCATAATATCATCACTTTTGGTAGTAGTTTCCAAATCGCTACAGAAAAGAAACTCTTCCTTCAAATCGCCAGAGTTAACGTACTTCACAAATACCATAAGTTGCGCACATGAGCTGACATCCGTAGATTCGTCCAGTTGAATTGCAAACAAAGGGGATTGCTTGATTTCTTCCAAAATTTGCACTTTAACATCTTCGGACATATCGGCGATTCGTCTTTGAACGGTGTTGTCCGACAGTGAGACTTGCCGCATTTTGGCCGCACTTGCTTCCCCAAGAACTAAACTCACCATTTTCAGCATGCTGGGCTTGATGAGAGTTTCTCCGATTGTGTGTGGTTTTTTGTTTTTCGCAATTTCCAATGCTGCCTCATATGATGCCTGCACAACTGCAGTACTTTTGTTGTTGGATGCTACCTGTAGCATCCAATCGCTGCCGTTTGAGGCCAGCTTCATGGCGTCGAAAAAATGCCACATCCTTGGTGTTATGCTCGGAATGTTTCGTGTCCAAATGTCGCTTCAGTTTTGACGGTTTCATAGCTTCAACACTCAACACAACGTTACACAATACACACTGTGGTTTATCGACTCCATTAACCGTTAGTATCGTAAATCCGTACTTAATGTATTCTTCGGAATACTTTCTTTCTTCTCCATGTCTGCGACTACCTGCGATAAATCGTTAATTTTTAGTTCTTTACGTTCCATGTTTATTTTTATTTTCAAAGCTAAATTACCGATTCAAATTTGCAGTATTTGCAGAAATAATCACTCGTTGTAATCCTCCGACGAAAACAAGAAACAAGATCTGAGCAGCAACAATTTTAGTTCCGAAAATTTTAAATCGTGCAGTCAATTGATGTGACTCGACCCATGAATGGCTACACTTCGTTGTACAGAGGGACAGAGCAAGAGATGCTCATTCATTGCTGCCACTTTTTGACGTTTGATCGTCTCTTCTCAATCTAGCACACATGAATTAGTGATGGTTTGTTTTCCGTCTGCCACTAATCTGTTTCCCTCTTGCTCTCAGTTCTTCGTTTAAGATCGTGCAGTAGTGTGCTCCGATTGAAGGCCAAAATACTCAATTGACTTGCTCGTTGTGTTGGGAGTGTTGCTCTCGCGGCAGAGAGCCGACGCATAAAACAGAAAACTATTTGTCTCTTTTTCTCCTGTTCGAGAGTTGCAGACGTTGCAGTCGGAAAACAAGTGCTGTCAGACAGTACACGGAGACAAAAAGATAACCATTCTTGTTTAACTTTTTACACTTTCAACTAAAATGGGACTTGTCAAACTTTTCAAAAAGGCGTATTACTAAACTAGCGGAAAAAGATTAAATTTTTGTTTAAAAACCAAGACCTTCGCGGCCCCCTGAGAGGGCTTCGCGGCCCCCTGTCGGCCGCGGACCACCGGTTGGGAAACCCTGATATAGATAAACATAAACAAAACAAACTTTGTAACCGTTTTGTTACGATGTAGCAAAATCATATCAGCTAGTGTTAAAATTAACTTATTTATTTACGCAAATTGGGCATCGTGGGGCATTATATATCAATTTGTTATAAGAATGCTATACAATTATCCATGCTTAACCAATTTATATACTAATCAGTTGGTCGTAACTAGTTTTGTTATAATTTTGTAATTTTTATGTTATGCCCTTCTGGTCGGGGACGCAAGCCTTTGTGAAATCGCCACTTTGGAAGCAAACGCCGTTGGGTTCCTCACGGAAAGTGAAATCAAGTCAGCCACTTCCGTTGATCATGATCTGCAGGGAGTTATGAACTTTCTCCATGAAGGTCACCGGTCAGCCGCCAAACTAAAGAGCATTCTAAGGTAGCGTGTATGGTGGCCCGGTATGTCCACAGACGCACAACACTGGATAGAGTCGTGTGAAACGTGTGCTGTCAGCGGCAAACCCGAACGACCGCCCCCAATGCAACGTAAATTTGCGCCAAATGATGTCAGGGAAACAATTGCCCTTGACTTCAATGGGCCATACTTCAGCTTCGGTGGTATTTCGATTTTGGTAATTATTCACTATAGGTTATTATACCTCATCGCACATCTTTGAAGCTATCGTGTTTTGAACACACGCGAAAGGTATTAGAGCAAACTTTTGACCGGGAAGGCATACCGAAATTCATCAAAACCGACAACGGTCCACCATTCAACAGCGAAGACTACAAGTCCTATTGTACAGAACGCGGCATCACTCCAGTACTTTCTACGCCCCTTTTTCCCAACAGAACGATCTTGTTGAAGGTTACAGGAAGCTGATCAACAAGGCGATGGTAAGTGATTCTATGAATAGAACAAATGCAGCTACGCATAGCGTGATGAAATTTCCTCCAGAGGAAGTATTGTCAGGCCGGATGATCAAGAGAGGACTTCCGTTACTGGATTTTAGAAAGGTTTCTATTGATCGTTAGCTTCTCAATGACCGCGACCGTGAAATGAAAGTATTGGGTAAAGTGAGAGAAGATAAACGAAGGGGCGGGATTAGGTCATAGTAGAGCGTACGAACCGTGGAAAGGCGAATCGCGCTTTTCTCCATTCAGTACACATTAATCGATGAAAGAAACGGCAGCCTCTCTATGAGTGGAGAAGACGGTCATATAATGGAGCGTCATGTGACCCTAACGAAGCTGGTTCAAGAATGGAGGAATTCAGAAATTCGTCATTACCAAAGTACAGGCGATCAGGTAAAACAACGTACACCGGTGAATGATGCTGATCCAAAACCTTGAATCGCACGGAGTACTCGAGATAAAAAATTTACCTCATACCTACAGGATTACGTGCAATCGGTTGATTCGAGAGATAAAGGTAGAATACTAAAAATAAACATCATTAGTTAAACATTTAAGCTGAATATATAATATTTCATCACATGAATAAATTTATCACCGTTAAAAGCATCACATATATCACATAATTTTCGAAGCCGGTCTAATATCGAATTCGTTCTTGAAGTCACAGAGAACAGACGTTCATTTTCGATCTGTTACTTGTGTAAAATTTAACCGACATTTCAAATGTATGTCGTTATGCTCCTGGTAGGTGGCGCTGCATTTGCGCGACTACTGTCATGTCAATGTTTATTAATAAAAAGCATAGTACATAACCTGAAAATTTTTGTTCGTTTTTCTCTGCACTTGCTTCTTATACCGGCTGCTCATATTAACTTTTTCACACGTTTTGCATGAAAAGGTATATCGACAGCAATGTCTGTTCTCTATGCTTGTTCCAACCTGCGATTCCCGAACTTCTTTTCCGAGCATACGTCTATCCGATTCGAGTTACATATACAACCGTACTCTGACGTTTAACACACAACAAGCCAACCCAATTTTGATACCCGATCCAGTTTGGAACTGAATCAAAATGAATTCCTTATAAAATTTCGGTTCAGCTGATAAGTCTGTGCACACTGATTTAATTGTTTTGTCATTTTGACTTTTACTGTGAGCCGTGTTTGGTTGATGTCTCACTTACTCTCACAGTAAAAGCCAACATTTTTTTACAGCTTGCACAGGCTCATTGAAAAGAGAAATCAAATGTTATGCAACGTGCAAGGAACTGAATAAGTCGGAGTAGTACAGTAACAGAAAACAAACTCGGTTAGGTAATAAAATAATGCCCGAAATAGCTGAATACACTCAAAATAGAACAAACCTGTAATAGCATGAAAACAAACCTTTTTACTATGTTCCAAGCTTATACTAAACGTGATTGAAAAATGTTACCTTTTTATGATTATTAGTTATACCTTCTTCTATGGAGGTCATACTTGTAGAGTACACCTCGAACATAAACGAAGCTGGGATCAACTGGGCAAAACGTAGTTGGTATGGATTTTTTTATCTGAGTATAGAACTTACTAAATTAACAGAATAATGATTCGGTTTTTGCTCAACGTATACAATGACATTTTGTTTCCCGATGAAATAAAATTACAAAAAGTAGGCTCAATGATGCTTACCATTAGTGAGTATCTATGTATTTTTGAGATATCATAATCGTTTTTATTTAAGAGGTGTGATGTGTGGCATGGCCTTAATGCACGATGATGCTGTATGAGCATGTCTTATTTTTATAACTATAAGCAACTTGACATACGACAGTCGACATCGCAAAGGCGTCAACACAACAGGTAGTGTCTGCTGGCCAGATCTTGCGTTTTGCGTTTGCAAAGGACATGAACTCTCCTAATTGACCGTAAATTCAACCAATTGATGAATTTTTGGCATTGGCAAAGGCATATGTTCAGAAACATATCTGCAGTTAACATCCAACAGTTTGGAAAAGATTGAAAGACAGTGTCGAATCTTTTCGCTTAGAAGTCTGTGCTGAATCTAATGAAGAAAGTTAGCAAGAAGCTGCACCAGCTAGCATACAATCGATAGCCAATATTGAGAATACTAACGTGATGTTGTACTCTAATGTTAACAGTATATCTAATAAAATTGAATTTCCAACACTTATGATCTTGTAGAAATATTTTAACTTAAAACTGGGTGCATCCATACTTTCTGGAGCAGTCTTTGTCTTAGGAATTTCAGAGAGACCATCCCTGTTTTGGCAGTCTCCTTAAATATCTCACCTATACACCTTCAAAGATATCTAAAAATAACCACCATGATTAGGCAAGTTGCACGTTCCAAAGGCCTACACCTTCATTCATAACCCAGATACTGATACCGAAGAAGTTCCTCGACTGTAATCTAAAGGTTATCTCTACACTTTCGGAGTGCCATTTGCATGTAATAGCAAATGTAAATAACTTCCCATTGTTAAGTGGTACTACTCTATAGGGGAAAATTATTCCATCCCCACACCGAACCTAGGAAGTAGGCTGGAAGACGAGGTGGGTGCCATGGTAAATGCAAAAACTTTGCCCTTTTTCATAGCCTTCTTGGCTTGTCTCATTGGATGTCGAACATTTCCATTGTATCTCGAACATGGTGCTTACGATATGGGATACACACACACATGTGGTGCTGTCGAGTCAATTCCATCGCATGGCCTCGGGATGGTGGATGCATCCTAGTCCGGTTACACTGGACTCAATTGTCCGATCTGTGTAATGTAAATTGAACTGCCGATTCCGTCGGAGAATGCAGCAATTTAGACTTCTTATCTTGGCGTTTGATAAGCCAACGCTTGGAAAATATTACTGATGTCTAGATTCAGTTCTGATTAACAAGTAGGCAATAAATTCTTGCAATTTTCATCCCCTTCGGGGGGGAATTAAATCTCAGCAAATAGCACTCCTTTGCGTGTGTTTGATTTAAATCCACTCATTCGTATGAATCCAGATTTAATATGCCATTAAAACGGATGTTTGCACAAGGTAGCTCTGTACATCTTTTCTCTACCTTTCCGAGCGGCCCATCAAACTAAATGGCAGTGGCAGGAGGAGCAAGGGAAACACCGAAAAAAGAGGTCGTTTGGTATGGATCTCCCCTGGAAGTATGCAAATTTCCAGCAGGCTTCGGCTTGGTTGAAAAGGGATCCTCCCGAGAGGCTTTTCCCAACCGATCGGATCGACGGGGTGCTGAAGGGGGCTGGAAAAACATGTCGTTTTATTGCTCTCACAATGCCGTTTTCCACACCACTGGCTGGCTGACTGGCTGAATGCGGGTATTCGTGGGAAATGTGTTCCGTTATCTGACAGTTGTCGCAGTCGCTGCCATCGTCGTCGGCGTCGTTGTCGGTGGCTTCACATTACCAGCGTCGGCTTCGCATAGGCGAACGATGTGTGATTTGATTGTTGAGCGAGTTCATGATTTATTCATTGGAACGATAGAATAAATATTTAATTAGGATAGATAAAGTGACAAAGTGATTACAAGTAATAGACCTGTTCGGTGAGCATGGCTTTGTACTTATGCCGTTTCGAGTGCAGTGGTTTTGTTTGGGTTCGAGGGGTTTTGATTAGATTTGGCTTGGGCTCGGAAGGATTGCGGAGGATTGCGCCGCTGGAGGAAAATGAAACATGACTTTTAGGTTATGTAGATGAGCTTGGGCGAAACATTTCAGATTTTGAATAAAAAATTATCAATGCTGACTTTGATTTACATTGTTTTGAATGAGAATGAGGTTGGAAATGGATATTCAAATAGAACTTGGAGTCATACCTGGGGATGGGAAATGGATAGTTGATAAGGCCCAATCAGTGGTAATATGGACAGTGGGTAAATATCCAATTAATGAATGAGTGCACTTTACGGAGGAGGCTCCATGATCGTGAAAATCGACGGGGTCTACATCTGAAGCTGCTACGCTCCTCCACTATGAGCGATAGAGCGGTTCAACCAAATGCTCGACTACCTAACAGAAGAGCTCATCGATCGAAAACCGGTCGAATCACCGGTGACTTCAATACTTGGGCGGTGGAATGGGTCAGTCGTTGCACCAACACGAGGGAATGTAGATTATTGGAAGCTCTAGCAAAGCCGAATGAAACTCGCCAACGAAGGTACTAGTAGTACATATAGAGGGGATGGCCGAGATTGGCAATGTCACTTTTGGAAGTCCTGGACATTCGCGAAACATGACTTGAAGTGTGAGCAACGATTATGCCCGCTGTGACTATCAAACGATCCCATCCGACACGGGAGACAGCTGAATGAGCGAAGGTAGAAAACTGAGAACTTTGACAAGGACGTGTTCGTCATGGCGGTTCGTTTTGAGCGATGCAAGAATGCCGAAGAAGAAGAAACCATCGCAGAAGTGGGCTTGAGAAGGAAAGACTGGAAAGCAGGGAGAGAGCGACAAGAACCGCGCTAAACAAAATAATAAGGCTCAGTCAGAAATCTTGCACCGCTAAGCTTTGCAACGAAGCGCAGTGGGGCAGCGAACCCAGTGTGTGGCCAAACCTTCTAGCACCGCGTGTATGCTTGCTACAGTTTTGTAGTCTTACAGAAAGTTTTGTTGAATACCATCTGACGGCGGGTTTGATAAGTTCCTATTTCTCCGCATAGGTGGCACTGGATTCTATCTCCTTAACAGAGCGTCCTAGATGGTTAGTTGTGTTCGACCAAGTTATTTATTGAGCTAATAGTTGAGAACTGTCGAAAATGTCAAGGACAGAGAAAGATTATCGCACACAGGCAACTAAATATTGGATTACTTTAATATATATCGCCATAAGTCGTTTTCACTGATTTTATGACAAATAAAAATGTACAATATGAAATTATGAACGATGAAATATTGTCAAGACATGCTGCTACTTTTTCATTTCAAACATCATTTTGCATATATTAGTACATGAATACAAATACTATGTAAAATAATGTTGTAAACGTGAAGGTATTGTCAATGACAATTACTTAAAATATAGACAAAAAGTAGCTGCAAAATTTAGGGAGAGCTGAGTGTAAATGTGGTTGAATATTTAAAAGCATATCGTTAACAAGTAACAGGCTAAATATTGGGTTTCATGATACTTTGGTGTTTACGTGTTCTGTGCATTTTGAGCTAGATGTTTTGAAACCATGTAAACTGATCGAAGCTTCAGTGAATAAAATTAACGCTTGATGATCACTTGTAAAAGTGATCAAATAAGTGATAATAATTTTGGTTTCCCAATCCGCGTTCTTATGCCAAAAGTTTTTTTTACAAATTGCTAAATGAAAATGACCATGTAAACTGCAAACCAGTGAGGATCGCAGCAAGCCGTGCTTCTAAACTGACGTGTTTTGTTTTGCTGCGCCGTTTTCGCGAACAAAATCAAACAATAATTCGTAACTTAACTCTAACTAACAGTGAAATCATTCAATACAGGCGTGCTTTGGGAAAGACGTAGTGAATATAATCGATTCTCCCCGAAATGTGTGAATGTCGGTAGTATTTCCTCATTTTTTGGTTTTTGTGCTTCGCCCCCGCACCCGGAAGAAGAGTAACATCAGCTTAGTTTTGTTTATTAGTGGTAGTATTGTGACATCCGGACATAAATGATTAAGTTTGAGTACTTGTCCGTTTTGTCGCGAGTGAATCGATAATTATTTGCAGCTTTGAAGTTTGTTATAGAGTCGCCTCACAGCGGGGATTTGATATTGGCAGTGTGGAGTGAAAAAAAGAAGACCAGTGCATATGAAAACGGCCATTTGCCTTGTCAGAAGCAGCAACGAAGACAATGTGCATGCCTGCGTGAAAGGCTGCCACATAATTTCAGATGCGTTCACCACGTAGTTGTGTAGGTTGCATATCTAACGAGCGGTTTGGCAACGTCAATTTTTACGCTTATTTTGTCATGAGTGCCTGAAGTTAATTACGAATCAACGTCGAGAATTTTCATGTTTACGAATGAACAAGCGAGTGTAATTAAGAAAGCGGCCATGGGTGAGATGTATCTGACTATAAATATATAACAATATCCTTATTTTTAAATAATACCAAATACGTGCCTGGTTTGGAAATTTAACATTTCCTAATCTGGAAGTGTGTTGCAGTGCCCTCATCCAAATGATATCGGTAATGTTTACATGCGTTGTATATGAAAGTAACTTCGGGATGGGCGTGAACTTCCAGACATTCTGAAATGAGTTGCTGGATAAGCAGAAAAGCTATCACTTTCTAGCTCTCTGATTAAAGCTGCTTCCAATGATTAAACAGATTTCTTCCATAATACCATTGCCGGCCAATGAGTGTTAGATTGTTCACACACACACAACTTTTTTAATCCTTCGAGTTGTCGGAGAAAATGTATCGAGTAACGCGTTCCCAGATTTTTGAATTACTCAATCAAAAAATATATACTTCGTGCGTAGAGCGTTATAACCATGTTTTCAAAAGTGTTAAGTTGAAGATGAACCTCCATAACAGTGACTTTCGTACCACTTCACAAATAAAATCACGTGTACAAAAAAGTTGTGCTCTCGTTCGAAAACGTTGGGTTACTAGTGGCCGCATAAAAAAAACCTCAATAGAAATATGGCTTGCTGAAGAAATAACGTTTGGACGAATAAGGTATTTCTTGGTTATTAACATCATCGATTACATATTATAAAGCTACCATATGTGTTGATATCGTGCATAAAAAAAAGTATTGAACAAGTTGCAGCATCCTGACTATAGTGCACCATTTAAATTTCATATTGTCGATCTTAATTTGCCAAAAAAAAGTGAAAACGACTTATGGCGAGATTTTTAAAAAGTTAGTCAATATTTAGTTTTCTGTGTAAGATAGGTTTTTAACGTCTTGGACAACATTTCATGATTTTATTCACAATCACGGCATGATCTAATAAACTAACTTTGTCTAAAAAAAACATCCTTCTAGGACGCTCCGTTAAAAATATAAAAGCGCCACCTATGCGGAGGAGATAGCAACTAATCAACATCGTCCAAAGATGGCGCTTTTTCAAAAGAACAACTTTTTCTAAGACTGCAAACCTATAGGAAGCATATACGCGGCGCTAGAGGTTTTAACCACACCACTAGGTTCGCTGCCCCAATGTGCGAGGCCAACGTGAACCCATGGGATGAGGCCTACAGAGTGACCATGGAAAAATTAAAAGGCCCAGCTGTACCCTCTAAATGGTGCTCAGGAAAGATCAAGGTCATCACCGATGAGCTGTTCCCGCATCATGAACCAACAACATGGCGGACGGTGATCACGAAAAAGAAGGTCGGATCACGAACGACGAGCAAATCTTGGCGGTAATAGCAATAAATGAAAAGAAAGCCCCAGCTTTAGACGGCATTTCAAAATTGGCTTTTAAAACAGCAATCCTGGAGACCCAATAAATGTTCAGGACCACTTTGCAAAGACGGAAGAAGCTTCCCCGACAACTGGAGGCGACAGAAGCTGGCATTGCTGCCGAAACCAGGAAAACCCCCTGAAGATTTCATTTTCACGGATAGTCTCAGTTCTGTAGAGGCTATTCGCTCATTGCGGCCGATAAAACACTCCCCGTATTTACTCATGAAAATACAGGAGCTTCTAAGTGCTTTATCTTCGCGTTATTTTATCATCACCTTTGTATGGGTCCCATCTCATTGTTCAATTCCGGGCAATGAGAAAGCGGACTCGCTTGCAAAGGTGGGCGCTTTGGAAGGCGATATTTGTGATCGACAAATCGCCTTCAACGATTTTTTTCCTATTTTTCGTCAACAGTCACTCGTCAGCTGGCAGGTTAAAAGGAGTAAAGGAGATTTGGGGCGATGGCAACATTCTATCATCCCAAAGGTGTCGAAGAAATCATGGTTTAGGGGAATGGATGTGGGTCGAGACTTCATTCGTGTCATGTCTCACCTCATGTCCAATCATTATTCTTTGAACGCTCATTTATACCGGGTTGGGCTGAGCGACAGCAATCTCTGTGAGTGTGGACAAGGCTATCAAGACGCAGATCACGTTATTTGGTCTTGTGCTGAACATCGTGGAGTCAGATCGGAGGCTTTATGATTCCTTCGGCCTCGAGGTAGACAACCCAATGTGCCAATTCGAAATATTTTGGCTGTACGTGATTTGGAGTACATGAAACTCATTTATGTGTTTTTGACTAACATTAGCCTTAGATTGTAGTTAGTTTAACCTGTATGTTTAGTATAAGTTTTTTGTATCTGTGGATGTGTGTGTTTTTTTTCTTTTTAAAAAATGTTCAAGTGAAAAGAAAACCATAAATTGTATAGTTATAAGTGTTTCAATAATTTAGAATTTAAATTTAATGTGTTATGTAAACCATATTTTAAATTCCCACCCTTTCCTATCCGTAATTTGTAATTCCTATTAACCTCGAGACGGCCGCGAGTAATCGGTTCTATCTCCCTAACTTTAGTTTTAAGATAAATGATGTATAAATATATGAAAATTTGGCTCTCGTTAAGTTGATTAGATTGAGCTCGTACAAATAAATGATTATAAAAAAAACATTGTTAAGCGGACAATTCTACTGTTACAACTGTAGTTCTTAAATTCTGAATTCCTGGACAGTTTCGACGACCTATCGCTTCTCAAAAAAATTTATCCTACTTTTTTTAATCATTTCTATGTAGTTGAGGACTCATTTAATCAAAACACACCAAATTGCTTGTATATTGACGCTTGGAAAATTTTAGGCCTGTAAGGATTGATTCAAAGAATATAATATTGTACAATCTGAATGGCTCCTATTTAGTTACGCAATCCTACGTTATAATTTCGAACAACCCAATAGGGCTGTACCTTGTAGTTTTCCAATGCAAATTGATATAATTTTCTTCAAGTAAAACTTTTTCTTTCAGTGTTTTATAAGCGAAATTTCTAAAGATTATATAAATATAAAATAAATAATATAATATAATATAAACAAAAAATAAAATCAAATAATAGCTGTTGAAAAAGTTATAATTATAATGTTACCTATTATTGTACTTTGAAAATACTGCGTAAAGCTTCTCCAAAAGTTCAATGTTCAATTTTGACGTTCCAAAATGTGTGACTACATTCATTTTTATATTCCAATCGAGAGTTTAGCAAAATCAAGAAGGTTATGGCTTTTTCAGTCTTTGAGATGGAATTCCGTAGAAATCGATGGAATTGAACAAAAAGCCATATCTTCGTTATAGGTAGTTACCTTCGTCTGGAATCCAAAAATGATAGAAAAGCCAAAACTCCCTCAGCGTGACATTTTTCCCACACACACAGTCGTTCTCATCGTTACTCCGTCTGTATGGCTTCCTCACCTAGGATCCTGATTGGTATCGTATCTAGAACGGAGGTCACTGAAAAATGAAATTATCCCCTCCTTCTTCCCTCCCGACCAAACTTCGTCCTCAATCAATGCATCGAAAGTTGGAAGGACTTAAGCCCCAACATAATAGAGCACAGAATGCCGGCAATGGGACATCAGTATGTGCTTCAGTTATGTGTCTATGGAGCAGAGAAAAGAGAAGCAAATGATGCATGGCATCTATATTTTACGCTTAATTACCATTTCGATGATGTTGATCAGAATGGAGGAGAAGTCAATGCACTGCCCCGGTCAATCCGGCCGGTTCGGGTTGTGTTTGGGAACTTGAGCGGAAGGATATTCCGGCCTCCCCGAGGGATGACTCCGGCTGGCCAACATTAGCCAATGCCGATTTATTGATTGATATGACTTGGACGTAGGTGAATGCGATGATGAATTTGCTGATTTATTCAATATTCCTCAGGCCATCGTCGGATGCACTATGTAATAGAAAGTCTGTTGAAAAAAAAAGGAGGTTCGTTTTAAATCCATCCATCGGAGATGAGTGTGGCACAAAAGTCACCATGGAGCCAACGCAGATGAACATTTTCAACCGAAATATGTTACCTCTCCTGGGGCACTACACGACTGTTGAAAATCACTCAAGCGACTGCTTAAATTTTTTTCAAATGCGAGTAACACTAACTCAGCCAACGAGTGGCGTTTCGAAATTTCAATGAACCTACAACCCAAATTTTGAGTGAGTTCCAACAGACGTGTTCTCACGTTCATACCGGGAAGTCAAACATGACGCTCGTCGCTGAATGGGAATCCCTTTGTTTCTTGTCACAACGAGATGAACGAGTTTCAATAAAGGTAAACGTGGGAGTTTTTTTTCTTTTTTTTTTAATTCGTTTGTTCGTTCAGTTTAGCACTGGAATCGACAGGAGTTGCCGGATAATTACCTCGTTTTTTCCCTCGGTAAATACAACGGGCACAAAGGTTGGCGTGGCCGGTTGCTTCACAAATATGACCCCTTTCACATGAGCGCTGGCTTTGAGTATGACGACAATGGGATATTCTGAACATTTTTTTCTCTGTCATGTGCATCAGAGAGCCTCGGGGACGTATTTGAATCATCCTAAATGAAAATAAAAGAGTTAAAAGTTGTGTAACATTGTGGGAATGAAACAAGAGGGATGGAAGCTGAAGGCTCAAATTACCAAGCAGATTTTCATAAAATTGAAAACATTTTCGCGCTTATACATATAGATAGGTGTTTCTAATCTGGTAGTCACACATTTCCACAAAAACAATATATCGAAAACCAGACGAAACCGACAATGGACACAGAGCTTTCTTAATAAACCAAAGATTGGTAAACATGGTAAACATGCGTTGCATGTTGGTAAGGAGGATATTTCCAATTTTCATACATTATAATTGATTACGTGTTTCATGCTACAAAAAAAAACATTGATTGGTTTTATGTAAGTAATGACTGTTCATTGAAGAAAATTGACATCTGCTTCTCATAGGAAAATATTTATTTTCGAACAAATTCATAAGTTTGCTTAATCCATAAATCAACAAACGTATGACCGAATTCACGTGAGTTTGAATATTTACTTCTCATCGCTGAAGATCACTCGAACTTTTCTCTTGAAAGCTCCCATTATATTTTGCACAACTTTCTCCGTAACTTTTCGCTGTGCTGAAGACCAAATTTTCTTGAAACAGTCAACAGAGATTGCTTCTCTTTCATCTTTCTTAAAATGCCGCTTAATCGTTGCCCAGTATCTTTGGATAGGAAGCAGTTCAGAGCAGTTTGGGGGATTTTAACATTTTTCGACAAAATTGAAATTTTCCTTCTTGAGCATTTTCAACATAGCAGAAGCGTTGTGAGCACATGTCAGATCTGGTCATAACAATGGAGGACCTGTATGCTTTCAGTAAATGGGTTGACATTGTTTTTGATGCATTCTTTTCTGTAATTTTCACAGATGATTTGGCCCGCTGTGAGTTATAAAGAACTCTTCAAGCCACTGGATCAAATGGCTTGCACTCAAAAACCTTTTTCTTAATTTGGTTTGGCATTATCAGGCACGTCTGTCCTCTGCTCAACATTGAAAAACTGCGGCCCTGGAAGTGTAATGGTATCCAATTTGACATACGTCTTGTCGTCTATCAAAATGCACCGGTTCGGTTTTTGGAGGAGAACTTCATACAAGTTCCGTGACCGTATTTTCGTAGAAGCTTTTGGGTCCTTTCTGCTTGTTTTAATTTCAGATAAGCTGCGGCTCACTTAGTATCGGAACAAACATGTTTGATGCGTACAGCGTCCCTACTGGTTGGATTTGTAAACTATGACATTTTATGTGTTACCTATAACAAAACAACATCAGAAGTTTTTTTGTCGTGGTGCAGTTCGCATGTGCTTAAGAGAAATACAAAATGGAAGAAGAAAAGAAGAAAAATAATTGCGCGCAATCATTTTGAGAACCCTTCGTGGTCTGGGCCAAAACTTGCTAAAGTGTTGGGTTCTCCCCGAAATACAGTGTTTTGAAAAAAAAAAAAGTACAGAGAAACTTTGTCGAGGATCGCAAGCCTCAAATCAAGCATCGGGCGGTGTCAACCGTCAACTGCGGAACAAAGTCATCAAGAACATTAAGGCAAACCCCAACATCTCAGACCGCGATTTGGCCAAAAAGTTTTGCACCGCACGTGAGTACCGTGCAACATATTCGTCTCGTGGAAGGCTGCGAAGTTCATACCGTGCCTGGGACAACCAAATAGAGATCAATAACAGAACAATCCGTGCCAGAAAACTGTATGCTCAGGTGTTGACAAAAATTCAAAGGCAGTCTCCTCATGGATGATGAAACTTATGTAAAGGCCGATTTCAAACAGCTACCGGGACAAAAATTTGACTTGGCTACGGTCCGGGGTAATGCTCCTGCCAAATTCAAGTTAGTGTTTTCAGATTAATTTGCAGGTAAAAACATGAACTACTTTGAAACACTTTAGAGATTTTCACATATGACATAATAATTTTCTCTGTACAGTGTTTGTTCCTTTGGTTTGTGTTAAAATGAGCCATTCGGAAAAATATACAACATTTTAACTAAGACAACAGGCCATAGCTATACGTTTGACGTGAACACACTACTGCTATCTGTTCAGCTAAATCATCCATCACAGTGTGTCTCAACAGATGGCGTTAGTTTTTTTTTTTTAAATGCCGATGATTTGTAGTGCAAAAGGTTCGATATGTTATGTCTGTTTGTCTGTGATATATATGTTAATAAATTAGCGGAGATGGATTAATAAAAAAATATGAACATTTTCATACAACTCGCGTTGTTACGCTCTTTGATGATAATCGTTGATGCTGTTGATCCCGAAAATTACGCAGGAAAAATACAAAACTTCCAATTTTAAAATGAGTTTCTTTTCCCAATGGGGCCAAAGGGGACAAACATTTTTGCACATATCTTGTAGATGGAAGTTTGTACTCTCAGTTCACGTACTCAGTGTTTGCAAATATTAGCAAATAAAGGGTGTCCACGATGAAATTGCCACACACAAAATTGATTCGCAAAATTCGAGTTTTCATCCGATTGCCTTAAAATTTTCAGGGATTGAGAAATAACTATTAAACTTCATTTTACCATTTTACTCGCATTTTATTTACAGTCCATACGCAAATGCCCGCACCTTGGCCTTAACTCCGGCCATAAGATTCTGCACAACCTGTGAATCAACTGTTTTTTGCATGTAAACCCATAATTTCTTCAGTTCCTCGACTGTCTTCACTACCTTAGGTCGTTTAAGAAGGTGCTGCTTCATAATCGCCCGAGTACTTCTCGATGGGGTGGAGCTCCGGGTGTTGGGAGGGTTGAACATTTTCGGCACGAAATTGACCTTATTGTCCGCATACCACTTCAGCACGTCCTTTGAGTAGTGGCATGAGGCCAAATCCGGCCAGAAGATTGTTGGGACGTTGTGGGCCTTCAGGAGAGGAAGCAGCCGCTTCTGGAGGCACTCTTTTATGTACACCTGTCCGTTCATCGTGTCCTGGGTCACGAAAGGTGCACTCCGCTTCCCGCACGTGCAGATGGCTTGCCAAACCAGGAATTTCTTCACGCAAATTTGGACATCTTCTGAGTGCGGACATGCTCCCGGAACGCTGAACTTATCGCTTGGCCGTGAAAAACAGGTTGCCGGGGATCTGTTTGAAGTCGGCAACTTCACATATGTTTCGTCGTCCATGATCCAGCATTCAACTTTCGTCAGCATGTTGAGGTACAACTTCCTGGCACGGGTTTTGGCGGACTTGTTCTGCTTCTCGTCGCGATTAGGGGCCTTTTGTACCTTGAACGTTCGAAGCCCAGCCTTAGTTTTGGCCTTCTGGACAAAACTTCGGCTTAGGTGCAGCTTTTTTGCCACATCCCGAACGGAGGCGTTCGGATTTCGGTTGAAGGCCCCAACTACGCGGTTGTGAGTTTTGGTGTTGTACGGAATACTTTTTCCTTCACTTCTGGGCTTCCGATCGGTGGTCAACCGTTCCTCGAACCGCTTAATCACTCGCGACACCGTGGAATTCGCGATTCCCAACGTTTTAGCGATGGAACGATGCGAGAGATCCTTGTTCTCGTGATGAATACGCAAGATTTTAACTTGCAGGATGTAAATAATGCACTATGAACTAAACCCACCCAAATTTTCATTAAATTCTACTCAACGGTTAAAAAGTTAGAGCAATTTCATAGTGTGGCAATTTCATCGTGGACACCCTTTAAGGGAATAAGATATCTTGCAAAAACGTATTTTTTTTACACTTCAACCCCTACAACTTTTTTAATACAATAATTAGCAACTATCTCGTATCTTCAAAATGTGCGTCATTTTATACCCTAAAAGTCATTTCTGAAGAGTTTTCAACTTCAAATTTAACTGAAAAAGTTACAGCAAAAAACCGTTTTTTTTAGGTCCCACCCTAAGGAAAGTTAGAAAAACTGTTATAAAACGATACGTAGATGAGATAGAAGTTAAATTTTTTGAGCAAAGTTCCAATAAATTAAAATATCTTCAATTCGGTAGAAGCTAAATCCTCTAAGTCATAAAAATAAAAAGTTGAAATTTTTATTATGAACATAAAAGACCATCCTAGTCACTACCCAAACCAAAAGATAGATCTTATGTTTAAATCAAATCTTTCGAAGACATCATCTTTCTAAAGTGATTGTTTCTCGAATTATCGATTTTTGTCGCGAAATTTGTCCATTCGTACCATAATGCATAGTTGAGAACAAAGAAAATTATTCTTCCCTTACATTGGGTCAACGGGTTTCTTGTTGAATCATTGGACTGTTTGTTTATATCGAGTGACTATTTTGTACATCTAGGCTACATTATTCTATTTATCGGTTGAATTTAGTAATTTGAAGATAATTTGTTCAAATTAACCAGTGAAATCATGTTTTCTAAAAAGTTAAGAAAATCGAAAACCACCCTGAAGTGAACAACAGTGAATTGATTAATAATGATTAAATTGCATCGAATTAAATCGGATATCCTTATAGCAACATTATTTTGTTGATTATCGCTAAATTAATCACATATTAGGTACATAGGTCAAATGAAGGACTAGCTCCTAACATTACATCCTGTTACCCTATAATGAATTTTTTCAAAAATTCGGAAAAATATAGTGTTAAAAAATGTTCTATCTGGAGGTTCTAGCAATCTGTTGATATTTCTTCTTAGGGGTGGCATTTCAATTTGACGCTCTGTCGCTGGTATTCTTGCTTCTACTTTCACACTGCTTTGCTCTGCTACTTAACGACGCAACTTCCGGACGGCATTTCGTACTATAAATTTCCCCGTTCACGGCCAGTCCGTAGCGAAAGAAGAGAGGCTTTGACATCCCCTTCTCGCTGATTGTCAGCCAGAGTAGCACCTTCTTGGGGAACTTGGTGTGTGAAATAAACTTCACATCGGAGCTCACTTCCTTCGTTGTGGAAGTATAATACTAAGTGTCCTGCCAGTCGTTGCCATCCAGGGTGAGATAAGTTTCGTCGTCCATCACCGTGGCGGCCAACCGAGCTTTCTTTCGATGCTCTGATTGCTGTCTAATAGTTCCAAGATGCTGTAGATGCCGGAACGGGCGTATCCGGCGTTCATGCAGCGGGGTGCCGATCTTTGAGTGCGCACACTTCTGAACAAGAGTTGCTTCACTGTTTTTGCCATCACGGTTAGTGTTCGACTGATAGAGCTGTCAAATTTTGTCTGCTGACTCATGAGGTTACTATGATTAATGCTGCATGGGTAGTTTCGTCAGAGCGGGTGAAACCCATAAAAAATCGACAATTTTGTTCATTTTTTAAATGCAAATTTTATAGCGAGGGTCATTATAGCGGCAGATGGGGGTGATGGGATTGGGATGTGGGCCATTGTTATGTTGAAGGAGAGAGTAATTCATGGCTGAATCAATGGGGTTGGGGAGACTGTCCGTTTTAAGTTCTGGGGGTTTCTTGATGGAGGGATGGTTTTTTGGTAACCTGTTGTTCTGGTTGCTGTTCAGCCTTTGTTGAACCTTGCTTACCTTAGCATATGAGCCGGCTCCTGCGTTAAACTACTTGCATGCTTCAGAGTAGTTTATGCCAGGTAAACTGACCACTTTCTGCTGGAAGGACCGTGCTCACCCTTGCAATTCAGGCAGTATAGTTTATTTTTTGAATTCGGCCATCACGTGAACGTTACAGCAGTTCCGGCAACGAGCTGCACCTTTGTTGCGAGCCTTGGTGTGTCCGTAATTTAAGTAGGTGAAGCAAATCGTCGGTTCGAGAACGTACACACGGGTTTTGATCCTAAGTGGACCAACCTTGATGAACTCCGGCATCACTGTCCCCTCAATGGTGAGAGCCACTGTGGGGAGGATCACTTTCACACCGTCGACCATACGAATGAAGCGTTTCGCGGCTTACTACACCTTGAGGCTTCAGCTCTTCAACCGGTTCATTTCGTTGAGATTCTGAATTTTGCGGCACACAACGACGCTTGTTGAGGGTAGAGGGTTCCATGCCCCAGCTGTTTCATTGCGAGCAACTTTCTTAACTGCTCAGCACCTCGCACACGTAAAAACATATTTACTTTCATCACCTTCAGTGGTTGCTCCTTCAATTTCTCCGATCAATGCATCGAGATATTTGCCAACCAGGAATGGGTTGAGATTTTTCCCGTCATCAGCTGCCAGCAACAGAACATTCAGCTGTCCAAAATTGCCACCGTTCATCCAGCTAGGCACCGTACCATTGTTCAACGGGGGGTGCCCAGGGTCCCACCCAGAGCACGCTGCAACTGCCATCACAACTGTTCACAGTCACTTTTTCACCAAGTTTGCGTTCTTCTTATATCACTACTAAAAGAACTGCCGCAAACATGAAAGCAGCTTCCTGTACGCGATGCACTTTCGAACAAGTTTTCGTTTTGTTGAAGACGGACTTCTGGAGCCACTAAGAAGCGTCGTAACCGATCGCATGCCAACACTCGAATGGTTGAAAGACTGGCTTGCCTAAAATTGTTACTATAAATTAGAAGAAAAATTAGTAATCTCCATTTAATTCCGTCGAGTTATTAGTACGAGACACTGAAGAAGTCTGCACATTGTAGACGAAATACGCGTATCTGTCGAAGATAAGCAAAGGTAGTTGGAATTAAATGGAGATTACTAATTTTTCTTCTAATTTATAGTTACAAGTATTCCACTAAACAGCTTAAACCCTCTAGGATTTAAAATTGTTATTATTTGCATTATTATTGACAAACATTCCATTTTACAATTCAATTCATTTAGGCCTGAGAGCTCTACAGCTTTTGTTAATATTTAATTTTTGATTTTAGGTTAGTCGGAAGCCAAATTGTTCGTCGAGCAAGATGTTCATCTCGTCGGCAGATGAGAGAAGTCGACGGTTGATCGCTTTTTCAAACAGCTTGGATAATCCTGAGAGAAGGCTGATTGGTCTGTAGCTTCTGGAACACGAAGGATCTTTCCCAGGTTTCTGGATGGGAATGACCAACACGAGGGGAAGTAGCTATGTCGGAGGCAATGGTTAAAAACCATCGCCAGATAGTTATAGAACTGGGGGCTCAATTGCTGGCGCTCAAGTTCATGATGTTGTCGAAACCTGGGGCCTTCCATGTTCTTTGAGCTTTTGATATGAGTCAACAATTTCGTCAGCTGAGATCTCCAACTCCTCTGTGAAGTCGTTGGGGCTTGCTGTGGATGTTAGTGATAAGCGCGCTGGCTTCAGCTCGTCGTGGACTGACGGTGTTTTGTTCGAAATTGTGGGAGCTGACGAAGTGTTGACTTATCTCAGCAGCCTTCTCTGTAGGAGTTATCAAGCGATCTTTTGCATTCCATTGTTGTCTTATGAGATCAAACGGTGGAATTGGCCTTGGCTTAGTTTTTAAATTTTGGTCAGCTTCCAGAATGGTTTTGCACAATCTGGGAGAGAGCGGATCTTGTCGGCAAAATTGTTATTTCTAAGGTCCACCATTCTGGCCTTAATGATTTTGGTCATCCGATTGCAATGACTTTTTAAAGTATTGTATTGCCTTCGAATGGCGTTGCGCAATTGAATAAGTTCTTTAGTGGGTCTATCAATGGGTACAGAGTCACTCGCCTGATCAATCACCGGTACGTGTTGCTCCCGGGCCTGGGAGGTCGGCTTGCTCCGATGCTCTGCAGCTGCCGTTCGATGTCATCAACCGAATCAAGGTGCATGTGTCGAAATCGATGTTGTCGTCAACGTGTTGTCGGAACCTCTCCCAAGTGGCGCGATGGTAGTTCCGTCTGGTGATTGGATGCCTGAGTTGACCGAGGAGCCAACTGGCCACCACCGGATGATAGTGGTCCGAGCTGAGCTCCTGGTGCACGACCGGCTAGGCGATGTTGTTCCCCATGTTGGTGAGGAAGATGTCAATTGTTGAGTGGGCCCCAGATCTGCTTAAACGGGTGGGAGTATCTGGGCCCAGTATTGTGTAATGGTCATCTTCCAGGCCTTCCTGTAGAATGATGCCATTTCGATTTCGCCGAGTGTTCCCTCAGGTGTCATGTTTCGCATTCAGACCGCCGGCCGGCGATGATAAACGGCCCATGTCTCCGAGTTAGTTTTCGGATGTCGTTTCGTAGGACCGTTGTTGTTCCGTTGGCGCAAGTCAGTAGCTTTGAACAATAGGCCACGATGATGGTGATAGGGCCGACAGCAACTCCGATGGCGTCGGTAAACTGTAGCTGGAAGCTTGAAAGCATGTGGCAGTTGATATTGTTCTGCAGAGCGATCGCGACACCTCCTCCATCAGAACCGCAACGATCAAGTCGCACAAGCCAGTAGCCTGGGATGGAGACGCTAAAGTCACCGAGTTCGATCATTTTGTTCCGGCTACCACAAGCATTCCAATTCAGGATGGTGATGGTGCGTTCACGGTCCATGCTTGCACATGAACTTCATCGTCACGGATGTGGCGGTTTTGAGCAGTACGACGTAGTTGACAGTAGAGTTCTTGAACGATCTTGACCATTTGCTCCAAATCGTAAAGCTTTCGTCCATCAGCGGGTGGTTGCGTGGAGGTACTGCAACTCGAATTGCCCCAGCCTGGAGAAGGAGACAACGTGGGGGCGGTGGCGGCTACCGCGAATCGTTGCTGTACGGAGGCTGACGGGCGGTTGGCATGGCGGGGATTTAATTGCAACGGCGGGAGATTTCACACTTGCTACCGAAGCAGTGGAAAATTTTTCTCGTCCATCCGAGGGGTAGAACGACGTTAACCAGGTCGGGACTTGGTGGACGCCTGCTTGTGGATCGCCAGAAACTCCGCACGTTTGGGACAGGCTTGATTGCTCCTCTCATGATTTGCGCCACAGTTGGCGCACTTCAGTGGGGCACCTCCGTCCATCGGGGCACAATCCTTGGCGGCGTGTGCTCCGGCACTTGCCACATCGCGGTTTCATGTGGCTGTTTCGGGTTCCGTGGCCGAACACAAGGCAGTTGCCACACTGCGTCATCGTGCTGTCTCGGACGATACCGGTCCCACTCGACAATGACGTTGAAGAGGGCCCGTGTTTTCATCAGTTCCGCCATCGTAACGGATCCCTTCTCCAGGTGGACTAGATAGAGTTGGTCCCGATGATAAAAAAGCAAGATTGTAATGCACTTTCGCATATGATTTGGTTTCATTTCTCGTAATGGATCGTAACTTGGAGAAAAAGGCGCAACGGTGGTCGTGGGCAAGAAAACAACACATCAGTTCGCTTAGAGAAAATTCAATATGTGCGTGAGGATTTTGTGGCAGTTGATTAGTAGTAGCGTGAAATTTAATGGCTGCAAATAACAAAAGACCTCAGTCTTGCAGCACGAGGATTGACAGAATCGCGGCCATCAGCGTGACGGCTCTTCATTGTCGCTTCATCCGGCCAGTGCCGCAACAAGTTGAGGTGATCGGAATAAAAGCCGCTTCTGGTGCTTCACGGCTGTCTGAGAGCACTCAACATTACAACAATGAAGCAAATGTCGGTCACTTACACGCCTACATGGCTTCGTCTGTTTCATCAAACGCATGGTGACTTGATGAAAGTGTGATGACAGTGAAAATAAAAATAGAACACGGCGGAATAGCAACAGATATGATTGCAAAAACTGCAATTGCATTTTTTGCTACAATTTCAACTTTTGGGTGTTGCCATGGCAATAGGTCGAGTGAGAAAATTTTCACAATCTTGCAGCGTTTCCTCCTGTCATGCTATCGCTAATATCTAAGCAAGCGCAGGCGATAGCTCACGAACCGGACGCGCAATCGCGAGAAATCGGACGGGGGAAACGAAAAAGCAAACTTCCATCGATGAGCGAAAAACACGACCGAACATCGCTTGTTCAAACTGAATGATGCTGAAAGGCTGATGGAAAATACCCGCTTATATATATCTCGTACTGATGCATAGGGGACGTTCCTTACATGAATTTGAAGTCTGTGTTAGAAGAACGATTATTACATTCAGTAAATTTAATTCAAAATTAACAGTTTTCATTATTGAAATTGACGCCTAGCAATATTTCCGATCGGTTAGAACATACATTTTGAAAATGTTTGAAGAAGTAACTAAGATATTAACGCTCAAAACCTTATCGCATTTCGTGATGGTCGCAGTATAATATGTTTTCAAATTATACCGCAGTTAAGAAAACAAAGACGTATTCAACGTCAAAAAAATACAAGAACACATGGCTCCAATCTCTACAAAAAGCCTTCCATGGTTGAGTTTGTTCCTCGTGACCAGTTTAGGGAATTTTTAAACATTGAATGTATCTTAATACAATTGGGTTTGGTCAATATAATAAAGGGTGTCCACGATGAAATTGCCACACTATGAAATTGCTCTAACTTTTTAACCGTTGGGTAGAATTTAATGAAAATTTGGGTGGATTTAGTTCATAGTGCATTATTTACATTCTGCAAGTTTTAAAGTCCTGTGATCAGAACTCGCGGAAATGGAAGTCGAAAGAACAGCTCGTGTACGTGATCAAATCTTGCGCATTCATCGCGAGAACAAGGATCTCTCGCATCGTTCCATCGCTGAAACGTTTGGGAATCGCTTGAATTCCAGGGTGTCGCGAGTGATTAAGCAGTTCGAGGAACGGTTGACTTTCACCGATCGGAAGCCCAGAAGTGAAGGGAAAAAAGTATTCCGTACAACACCAAAAATCGCAACCGCGTAGTTACGGGGCCTTCAACCGAAATCCGAACGCCTCCGTTCCGGGATGGCAGCTAAGAAGCTGCACCTAAGCCGAAGTTTTGTCAGAAGGCCAAAGCCCAAGGCTGGGCTTCGAACGTTCAAGGTACAAAAAGGCCCCTAATCGCGACGAGAAGCAGAACAAGTCCGCAAAACCCGTGCCAGGAAGTTGTACCTCAACATGCTGACGAAAGTTGAATGCTGCATCATGGACGACGAAACATATGTGAAGGCCGACTTCAAACAGATCCCCGGCAACCTGTTTTTCACGGCCAAGGATAAGTTCAGCGTTCCGGAGCATGTCCGCACTCAGAAGATGTCCAAATTTGCGAAGAAATTCCTGGTTTGGCAAGCCATCTGCACGTGCGGGAAGCGGAGTGCACCTTTCGTGACCCAGGACACGATGAACGGACAGGTGTACATAAAAGTGCCTCCAGAAGCGGCTGCTTCCTCTCCTGAAGGCCCACAACGTCCCAACAATCTTCTGGCCGGATTTGGCCTCATGCCGCATCTCAAAAAGGACGTACCCAGCCTCCCAACACTCCGGGCTCCGCCCCATCGAGAAGTACTGGGCGATTATGAAGCAGCACCTTCTTAAACGACCTAAGGTAGTGAAGACAGTCGAGGAACTGAAGAAAGTATGGGTTTACATGCAAAAAACGGTCGATTCACAGGTTGTGCAGAATCTTATGGCCGGGGTTAAGGCCAAGGTGCGGGCATTTGCGTATGGACTGTAAATAAAATACGAGTGAAATGGTAAAATGAAGTTTAATAGTTATTTCTCAATCCCTGAAAATTTGATGGCAATCGGATGAAAACTCGAATTTTGCGAATCAATTTTGTGTGTGGCAATTTCATCGTGGACACCCTTTATAGAGCAGCGTAGGCTGTACTTAAGTAGTATGTTGTACAGATCATTTACGGCTAAAATTTTGTGAGAAATCTGAATCCGAGGTCAGATTCTACATATTATGTATTTAAAAAAGTTTAATTTAAGTAGGTATGAATTTTTTGAAGGACGTTCAAATCAAACATCAGATTCGTACGCTATTGGTTCATTACTTTGGTGCAATTTTTATAGCGTTTTATGAAGAATTTCGCAAAATCGAGTCTATTCAGCAAGGCATCTAAAAACAAGGAATTTGACAAGTACCTGCAAACTCCTTGTATGTACGCTATGGTACGCTGTTGGTACACTACAAAAAAAAAGCTTGTTTTATATTTTGTGAAAAGTGCCCTGCTGGATGGACTGACATCCAAAAATCCTATCCAAAGAGAGTTGAGATATGGACATACTTACTTCTGAACGTTGTAATTAGAAAACTGCATAATTCTTGTTCCCAAGCAACACAAGACAGCCAAAACTGGTTGCATCTACTTAATTGTTGCTTGAGTTATTAAGTGACACTGCAGTTACTTTGACTGATTTGCAATAAGTGTGCTACTGGTTAGTTTATACTTGTCAGGAATATAAAGAGCTCAAATTTGAAAAATGGAACGTTTCAACGCGTGTGTGTTCATTCTAAAATAACTCTATTAATCACGAAATTTGAACAGATAAACACATGTCCAAAGAAAATCTCAATTATGAAATATTTTAATTATGAAACAAAACTGCCTGACAAAGCATTCTTCACTTCGGCTGGGTCAACTGACTGCAAAACAGTTCGCATTCTACCGCCAGCCAACTAGACCATCGTCTATCTAGGCAACGGCTGCTCGTCAGTGCACAATCTAGGTACTTGCCACCGTCAGCAACTAACCTAATCTACTTTATCCTCTATGCACAACTGGGCACTACAATATGTGTACACATGGTCGGTCAGATGTTAATAAAGCTATGTCCATTTAGAATCCGGAATAATAAAATCATCTGTAACTCGGTAACGGATGACGTACAAATAAGTTTAATACATCAAAACAAAGGCAATTCACTGTACTTTTAGGAAAAAAAATCAATTCACATCATTTATTTTCGTTTTTTAATCAAAATTTGCACACCTCGGAGTCAACTTCCTTGGCACATTTGTTTCACATTTTGGTCATCTGAGTCGCCTCGAGCCGTTTTTTACTTTTCTTAAGCTTCCGCTTCATGGTTGCCCAAAATCTATTGATGAGCCGGAGCTGCGGGCAGTTGGGTGGATTTATGTTTTTATCGATGAAATCTACGTAGTTTAAACTCGCCAAATCTGACCAAAACTTCACGGGACCTTCATGGGCTTTAATGAAAAATGAGTACGCGGTTTCAGGCATTCTTCCTTGTACAGCTTCAGGTCCATCGTCTTATTCGTGACGAACACTTTGGTCTTTGTTCTGCAGCT